>JASVER010000011.1:17502034-17668125 GCA_030449065.1 Oceanodroma leucorhoa
ACCCCACACACACCACACCACTGGATGAATGCTAGTCAGTAGATATTTTATCAGAGGCCACTCAATAAGTGACATAAATAAAACAGTTACTGACAGCAGAAACAGCCGCACATATGTACAGTCCAACCCCTTTAAAAATCCATCTGCCCTGCCTTGTGGATTCTATTGAATATCAATAACTTTTTTAGTTTGTTTATTATGTAGCACATTGTCCAAACAATATGCAAACAGCCAGTATCTGATAGTCCCCCAAAGACTGAGTGATATTTAGGTCTCAAGTACATTCAGAGCAGGTTTTCCACCGCGGAGTTAGAAAATATTAACAAATTCTTGCAACGCAGAGTTGTAGGTACCTYGTGTAGGTAGTAATCTGCATGTGTAAAGCAGAAGCCATTTGAGGTCCAAACACAGACCAGGTCCTTCTTGTCCTAGATACTGTATAGACGGAGCACATGGTTTCTAGCCRAGACAGATTACAGTCCTTGGGAAACATCTTTGCTCAGTGTTGCGCTAGTGAGRAACATGGTGCATTAGCTTCATGCAGTGCCACAATATAAGGCCACACAACTTCCAGTGCTCCCAAACTGCTCACTCAGGAGATTTTACAGTACCAGGCCAATGTATCACAAGCTTAAGTAAAGSACATCAACTGAAGAAGAGAGATCAGAGAAGCAATGGGCATCACCTGCTTATTGCCATGGATCTCTACAGTGTCACAGGTATCATGCGTTGCGTGTGACACATGGMTGGCTTCTCCCCAGCTCAGATCTCCCTCTGCAGTCACTCCCGCAGACTTTCCCACAACCGATCAGCAGATATGGTCTCAGTACAGCCYCTCCAAGCCAGCAGCCTCTACACAGGGCCTGATGGAGGAGAGAAGCAACTCYAAAGCAGACTAAAGAGAATATTTCATGCATGAGGCACAATTCAAAAGGAGCACTCAGAACACGAGTGCTGATAAATGAGATGGGATAAAAATCACATCTTGTCAGGTGTTAGTTAAGCAGCTCACAGCTGATGTGATGAGTAAGGAGAGAGCTAAAGTCAGGTGCAGGGGAGTTAAGTTACTTATGATGAGGGGTGGATGCAGAACTTTATCCAAAATGTGAAGTTCTGAATGATGGTGAATCCATCACCATCACACAGGTGTAGGAGCATCACAACATACAGGAGCATTGGCCAGTGCTAACGCTATGAAGAGTTAATCAAATGCATATCATTTAATGTTGCACAGTCAAGGATGTTAAAGCATCTGGGCATCTCCTTTTAAGTATTAACRGCTTGCAGGATAGGCTCCAGATCAGGGGAAAAGTGAGATCACCTGTATCTTGGTAATGAGCTAACAGGAGTAAAAAATGCCTTCCTCCTCCTTCTCACCRCAGCACGAGCTGCTTTCTCTGTGCTGACTCGCTTTTGAGACAATAGAGCTGTAAAGCAGCAGCGGAGGTGGAGCAAGTGCTTTCTAACATACACCTCCGAGGTTGTCGCTGCTGTGGGCAAGCTGGTGTTTTGAGGGAACCTCTGCATGCCGGTGCAGAACAGRCACTTAAATCCCTGCTTTTCCTTATTTGTGGCTTGCATTTTCTGTTGTAATTCAAAACTGAATGATCTTCCAATAAACTGTTGCTTACAATTAATGCTTCCAGAACAACTATACTTAATGCTTTCCTGACACACTGTTAGAGAGATATGTATTATTATTATTTTCAAATCAATGCTTAAATGAATAAGTTGTATGCACCAGTGAGCTTTACTTGAAATCTAGCAACACGTCTAAAAATAACTGTTGTGCCAATGGGTAAATTCTGGCAAGTCACTGAATCAAAAGGAGTGTGACAAGCAATTGGAAGATAGAAATAATTAAGCTGGGTTTTATCCCTTTTGTTTTCACCATGAAAAAAACATTTTGCTTAACAGATGAAGAGTTGAAATGTTCTGTAGGAGACACCTTTTGTTTTCCTCAATAATGAGCCAATTCCAACACACCACAAAAATAAATGCATGACATGTACGGATTTTTGGTTCACTTCTAGATTTTTTTTTTTTTTTTTAAATACAGTTTTCAGAATGCCTGAAATGTAAAACAGAGAGTGTCTTGAAGTTCCCTAAGGGAATTTGCACAACAGATGGTAAGATATTGTAGTTTCATAGGTTTGATTAGAAGAGTCGGTGATATCCAGTGGGTTGAGTGCAGGCTTGAGAGCCAGGAGCTTTCAAATTTTAATCCTCACTTTACCACTTGCTTACTGCCCAGCCTGTGGCAAGTCACACAGTATTCTCATTTTGCATTACTGCAAAATGCAAACATGGGTGATTCTCACAGGATTGCTTAGAAGGTTTAGTTTAAGGTTTTACTTTGCTTAGACGATCTTCAATGCTATCCAAGTGCTAAGAATTGCTTTACCATACTCCATGAGACGCTATTGTTACACCAAATCAAAATCAGCATTGTTACACAACCCAAAACAGTACTTCTGAAAAAGTATGGTTCTAACACCTTCATTCTAAGGAGATCGCCCAGAAAATAACTGGTAATCGACTCAAACAAAACATACCGAGACAAATTTAGTGTGGAATTTTGCATGTGGTACTTCTACAAATGTGCTGTTTTAAGGATTAAATTTATAAACAGAATTCTGAACAATACAGTAAACAGCAAAAAAACACTGTAAAACTTAAAGATATCATTGGAAAGAAGCATATCTTCACAGGAAGGACTTTGTTCTATTAAGAGCTCATAAAATGCCTTAAAAACATATCTCCAGTCCTGATGAAGACCTGAAATACTTAATGCTTACAGTAAGCATTTGCTTTTGTAATACCTTTTCTCATATTTTTTCCTCTCCTGAGTTTAGAAGTGTAATCCAGATTTAATTATTTTTATGCCAAAAGCTAAATAGCTTAATGAAAACCCAAAAAAGTGATAATTGGGTATAATTTTAATGACGGCTATACTTAAAAAACTTTTATACAATTGGTCCAGCACCTTTCTGTTCCACCACCAGATGTGAAAACATCTTAATTCAGCACAACTGAGGATTCCTTCAACATCATACCAAGAGGTAAATTATTTCCATTAAGTGGCATATCTTCTGGAGAAGACCACAGTTAGTAATCCTTTGCGTAGGCCTGATTCTGCCCACTATAAGAAATACCTAAACTTTTTTTCTCATGTAGCTTAGAACCTATAGATCAATTATCAGTTAAAGATGATTCACCTCGACATTGTCATTTCTGTTTGTATTCGATCTCCAGAATCCATTTTCCGTGTTTGAACTAGGAAGGATTTCCTATTGCCCAGTGCCAGCAATACAGCAGAGGGAAGCACACATGTCACCAAAGGCTTGGATCTTCACTCACCAGACTCCTCAGCTTGTCCTAATTGGTTTCATACTAATCCAAAGCACTTAATGCACACCCCCTACATTAAGTTTGCAGAGTTAGTCTGAATGACCCACAGGAAAAGCATGAAAGAACAAGCAGAACATGAAGCCCAGCAATAGCTAAGGACRCTGCTGAACCACAGCTCTCTTGCTGGACTGGTCAACATGTCAACTCAGTAATAAGCATTAATCAGTGAGAAAAATAGCATCAAAATAAGTTGCACAGAGTCCAGCAGTCAACTCCTAAGCTTGAAGTCATTAAATACAACTCATCAAACCATAGAAACTGTGTTTACAAAAAAACCTTCCCAAAAATTCATACACACACCACAATGCTTTAACATTTGTTACTGGAATGAAAGGGGTGGGGGGGCTGCGGGGAGACAGAAAAAAATGCCCTACAAAATAAACAAGTTCAGTCACTTTTCACAGGGTGAAAGGTTCCTCCCACATCCATTCAGTAGTAGTTTGTTGCAGRTCTGTTATATTCCTTGGCTCGCTATCTGCTATGTCATTGCTGACACAGGTCTACACATTCCTCCAGTGTACCATGGCAGCAAAGCCAAAGAGAAATAACTGCGGCCATCCGCGATGCTCATCTGTCCATACTATCCTAACCCTAGTGGTAGAAAGAATATAAGGCACTTGAAGTACAACTTACATAAGGCAATGCAGAAGCCCAAGATTCAGATTTATGCTAGCAAAGAGTATTTATTTACTGCTGCTTTAATAAAAATGAAACTGTTTGATGCAGAAAATATTCAGTGTATTCTTACAGGGAAAAAAAAAAAAAACCACAGATGGAAAGATGCTGATCAGCTCAGGGACAGCAATCTCTTCATTTACACATTCAAAGATGCATGGAATTCAAAGAATAGGAGTTCCAGGTTTAGAGTGGAATACGATACTTCACATTTCAAGAGTTCATAAACATCAAAGAAGCCAAATCCCTAAAGCTGAGTGGCTATGGTTGTGGTCCTTAATCAACAAGAGTATTGATGCAGTGCTGTGCCCAAACCAACAAACAAGGTTGTGCAAGAGGTATAAGCAATTGTCAGAGTTGTCAAAAACATGAGTAAGAGACACTAAAACCCTCTCATACCCCCACAGGCTTGAAAACATTTTTGTATCTGTTTAGCCCTGACATCAGCATGAGTCATTACTTAGAATCAAGAGAGATTAGGGGGGTTTAGATGTATTGTAGACACCTACCGAAAGAGCTTCATGCAGCACTTTGTGAACATGGCTTCTTGTTGCCTGCCCTTAGAAACTCAGACATACTATGTTCCACTTAAAATTTGCTTGCTGTCTCTTTAGTTATGTTGTTTGAAAATCTCTTTACTTTAGCGAATGAAAAAAAAAAAAATGAAGCAACTGAAAAATCAACTCCCAATTCTGTATTTGTCAGATGTATGAAAAAGTGCAGCCTTCCCCCAAACCAAGAACTGAATTTAGATGCTGCTTTGACCTTATATCTCTTATGTACAATTGCATGTAAACTATGCTGTTATTTCCAAGTACCTTATCATTCATTCTGGGCTATATCTGTGTCCACAGAGATGAGTTGCATTTTGATTTTAAATTTTGGAGCAAAAGGTCAACCTGCATCAGCAAGAGAGAATTACAAGAGGACTGAGACTGAATGGGATCCAGTTTGTTTACAAGAACTGCCTTTTCTTTTCATTTCTGTAAAACAATAGCATGAAATGCAAGTCTGCTTTCCCATAATGAAATCATTTCGCTGATGCATTTTCTCATGCTTAGAATAACACCTCATATTTTTTTATTCCATCTTTCAGATTAATTCAGGGAAATCAAGGGCACCTCTCATCAGTTGTGTGCAGTCATGTGGTTAAGGTTTGTTTCACATTAGCCTGCTGTTTAGTTAGGACCTACATCACCTTCACTCCAAAAGAACAATATTGCATTTGCTCACAATCCTAACAAGAAAAGAATTCCAATAACTACAGTTACTTGAAGTTCCTCTAGTGGAGGAAAATTCCTTCCCCCATTGAGTTTCAGGATCCCACTAGCTATTTCAGATATTCTCCACTGTAGTGTCAGTGAGGCTGTTTCACTAATTTCACAGAAAGAAATTGTAGGCTTAGACGGTGACCGTCAATTTTCATAACAGACCTGAGTTGAAAAATTACAAGTGTTCTGGATAAATCTGGCCACCCTTTTACACTGCAGAAAAACAGAAGCAAAGCCTTTCATCAGGGCAGCCCTAGATAGTGAAATCATTGCAAGGGATTTAGTTACTTCTACAGTATTGCACAGCTACATTCGCAGTTCTGGTCACCCAGGACAGTTAATCTATAGCAACAACTTGCAATTCCCCCACATTTTCTAACAGCCTATCCTACTCATGTTTTCTTCAATTATCTGACTGCAGAAATGAATGAGGATATGAATTAATTTTATTCATACATACTGAATAGCAAATGATTAATTTTTCTGATGATAGGAAAGCATTTTGTCTTTCCTACTGACAGCAATAAAAGGCTTACAACCAGATGTCCTCAGGTATGTGATTACTTTTAAGAATGCCATTCATTTTTTTATAGATAGCCATTCATATATGTTTAAAAGTAATTTTGGTGATAAAAATGTTTCTGCCAAGAAGTTTCCTGTTAGAAAGTCAATGAAAAACAGAAACCATCTATACAAGTGCAAGGATTTACACCAGCCAATACTCAGGAAAGATAGCTCAGTGCTCTTCATTCTCGGAGCTGCTCTTGATTCACTCGAGAAAATCTTTGGGCATTAGTTCAGTATGTCTGTTTTAAGGCAAGTAGGACTGCTGCACTACTGAGCGATCCCTCAAAAAGACAAAGTTTACCRACTTCCATGATCACTCACTGGGCTAAGTTTTTCTCAGGACTCAGGAATTACCAAGAATCACTAAAATCTCTCTTAAGGAAGGGCTTTGTTAGACAGAGTCCTTTGGGGTAAATTACTATGGGCTTACCATTTTCCACAAACATTACCTTAACTAACAAAGTGGTAAAATCTCTCTCTGCTGTTTACCCAGCTCTTATTCTCGTCTGGCTCAATGCACTGACTGCAAGGCTTGGAGAAGTATGGTACAATTACTGAGGAGTGGATTATTTTTAACAGTTCCGTTTCTTTCATTTCCAAGGATGCATTGCTTCCTATTACTTGACAGACATGGCCTAGTATAATTTATGAGAGCAATTGGGGGTTAAAAAGGAGAGTTGCTTTTCTAACCAAAATAATAACAGTAATCTAGGACTTCTAGACAATCTGATGTAATGGGAGGGTGGAGCATGCAGTTCTGTGGCACTGGAAATGGAGGAATCAGTCCTTCTCTGATATAATTCTTCAGCTGCATCTTAGACAAGCCTGAAAATGTCATATAAAAGCTAATGCAGATGATCTCAAAGCCAGAAAGATCCATGAGGGTCCTATAAACTTACATTGAAACGATGAGTAAGATCTGCAGCCTTTTCTATCATTCAGCTTGAAAACTGGATGCAACGTTAGACTCCAAGCATTGCGTGTTGGTAACCTACAGGGCAGTCAGCAATACTTTCTTTGGGTTCTAATTGCAAGGAATTAGTTCTGGGGCAATTACTGCATTTCCTTATACTGCAAAAACCAACAGACATTTGCATCAAAGTGTAGGCACTAATTTGCTAATGCACTCTMTCTCTGCCTCAACTTGATGTCCCCTTGCTGCTTGGATCATTTTCCTAGCTGCAACCTCTGTTACTACTGCAGGAAACAGGCTTAAAGAAGTCACTCAGCGTGACCAAGACATCTGTGTCCCATAGGTCTTGATCTACTGTTCATGAGCTCATTTGCTGCCCAGCTCCACATGTATCTTTTCATACCCTTTGAAGACTTTTTTTTTTTAAACCTGGATTCTGAAACATCAAAATTTGGTACAATAACCTCCACTATGAGAAAATGACATTGCACCTAGGTTTTGAACCCAGTGTGCACAGCCTTGATACCAGCAGAATTTAATCAGCTTCACTGCCAAGGCACAGGTTTCAGAAATCAAACTGATTGAGCCTCTAAGGGATTGACTTAAAAGCAAAGTATGCAGGCCTTTTTATTTCAATATGGCCGCAGGACCATGGGCAGTAATTGCAGCAACACAATATCAATATCAAAGGTTTCCAGACTCTCTTACAAACTGAATTAATGGTCACTGAGAAAGGTGTCAAGTTAAATTTAACTTTGAAAGATACATTGCAGAGAAGCTCATAAAAGTAGCTGGATATACTGTACATACGCAGAGTAAGTATGGTAAAGAATGTTCTGATTTTTCTCTGGATGTTCTGCATTTTTATTTAAAAACAGAGAGAAAGAGAGAGAGAGAAAGAGAGAGAGAGAAAGTCCATCTTAGTATTTCCAACCCCCTTTCTTTTAAAGAGTAAAGTTTTCACAGTTACTACATTAATAAAACTGGGCTCTAGAAATGTTTTGGGTTTTTGTTTTTTAAAAGACTACTGTTTTTTTCCATTCGCCCCATCTGTTAGTGGCTGCTGAAATTCAGCTCACTGATAACTCATTTTGGCTGGTGTGTTTTCCTGCTCTTCTGGAGATAAGGTGGGAGATGAACTGTAGCAAAAACAAGGCAAGAAAGGTGGCAACTTCAGAAAGCCAGCACCAGTGCAATTATAGTGATATAATCACACCGATGCACTTTCCCCCCTTCCTAATACAGGCAGGATTTAGATCTTTAAATATCGACCTTTGACTAAAAGCCAGAAAGAAGCTATGTTCAATGTAAACTCATCAGTTGTGAGTCTGCTCAGAGGAGTGAGAACACCACCTGTGCAAAGTCCCAATTAAGACCTCCACTTGGAGCACACAACTCCTCCATATCAACAATGTGTTTGTTAAGTAAAGACACCTTATTTTAACCCATCGAGTTTCAAAACTCTACTTAAAAAAAAAACTACATTCCAAAAAAGCACTGAACGTATCTCATCCAAAAAACCCACCAACCCAAAAGCAAAATGGCTTTTACAAGAAGACTCTACAGGTTCAGAGATGACTGACCCTTATCTTCACAGTATTTTGGCATCTCAAAGGTACAAGCTAAGAACCTGCTTTCCTCTGACAAGTCCTAACATCCAGCCAGGCTGAAGACCCAAGTCCTACTGGTGGCTAGACAGACCTAGCTGTTTAGCCTTTCTTATGCTTTGAAAATCCTACTTGTCACCTACATGCCTAGTCCTTGAATATTTTTTAAATTTGACTGAGTAAAGCTAAGTCAGAAGATAAAAATCAGTAGGAAGTAGCTTGTAGTATTGGCCATTAACATTCGTGTGGAGAGAAAATTACATTTCTAGCATTTTTTAAATTATCTTCTCAAATTTTTACCCTCTTGTTGAGCATTTTCAAGTTGAGATCAGCTCTTATAGGCACTTCTCCAGTTCTCTTGTCATTGAGCTGAACCTTTGATTGAGGATGACAACTCTTCCAAGGACGATTTAAAACTGACACTTCCGGCCAGCAATTGCCAATCACCCTTTCATATGCGCTAGTCATGCATTCTGCAGAGCTGTGGGGTTTTGACTTAACCTCATTTCACTTCTGACAATCTTTACAAAGGAATTATTTGCAGTTGCTACAATGTGTGATGGGTTTGAACTTGGGTCAGGGAGATTGAATTAAAGCAGAGGGCATCCTCGTGCAGAAATCATACCAACTTTTGCAAATAAAATCACTTACCCACACACACCAAAGGATTGAATAATATAAGAGGTGTCTTTTGTGATGGGGATTTTCTTCTTATGAGAACAGGTTATGCTTTACTGTCAAAAATATCTAAAGGTCATGGGCATCACAACCTACAGCAATTCATTTCAACCTATGAAAAATGCTTTACAGTATCCCCCTGCTAAACTAATTTGGCAGTTCAATTCAGCTGCTATTTTTCCAGCTCATCTACTCACTTCATAGACTATACGTGCTTTCTGGTGCATCTCATGACGTTGCATCACACAACCCCACGTTCATTTGTATACTGTTAGGTGGTGAATACAAAGGTTAGACGGCTACAAAGATGTGTTTTCTAGATGTTTGCATTTAACATGCTGCTCYATTGGTACCATGTAGACACAGGGATGCATCATTAGCACTAGAGTAACACTGTTTCTTTGGAAAGGGAAGTGACTGTCATAAAAAGAAACATCAAAACAAACTGCATACTATCAGATAAATTAAGCACGGTAAGGTTAGATCAGTTCAGTCTCAGTAGGAATGGAGGATGTCATCATCCGTACCAGTGAAGGCAACAATGACTGAACCTACAACCAGATACTGTCATCAGCACACTCCTGACACCAGAAGTAACGCACAGGGGAAACCTCTTTTAAGAGGGGGCAAGACTCGGCACCACTGAACTCCAGACCTGTTCACTGCTTTGAGCTGATGATCATATTTGAGAGAGCACACCTGAATAGCCAAACTCCTGCTAAGCACTGCTGCATCTGCGATTGCTTCATCTGCCTCTCTGTCCTGCACAGTACCATCTCGGGCACACGACCGCACTGTGACAGAGCCACAGGGCATCCCCTCCAGAGGTGGCTGGGTAYGGCTGCTTTACTACCCGAGCCCAGCAACACTACGTGTCTGGCCTCCTCTGCTMCCTGTCCTTGACAAAAGAAGTACAAGACACTAGTCACGTGCAGAGCCCCACACAACCCTGGGAACTGGTGTCACTCGCTGCCTCTGTGAGGACGCCCGGCTCTGCCCTCCCCTGCCRCAAACAGAGGCCACAGAAACACTTGATCCTACAGTATTTTAAACATGCCGGTTTTTCCCGTTACATCTTTATATCTTGTAAGGGCAAGCCATGGGTGTTTAACACAGAGATGCCACACTAATGTGAAGCCAAAGTTACAAAAATAATCCAAGCCTCTTATTGAAAACAAACAACCCCCTCACCCCACCCACAAGTACCACACTTTTACAGCAGGCTATAAAGAAAACAAGATACTGGCTTCAATAACTTCACTTTGTTAACAACTACTGCAAGGTCCAGGGCAGGATCTAAACAAACAAAACAACCATTATTGGATTTCTTCTTTAAAGTCACTGTGTGGATCGTTTCTTTAAAACTCTAACAGGAATCCCTAGAGCAGCAGAAAAAACAAYGTTGGAATCCCCAAGTGGAGCCGAGGGAGTGACTTTATAAGGTAATAATGTGTCTTACCGGAATAAGCTGTTCGGTGTTACACCAAAATGACTCATCCCTTAGCACTGTCGCACACAAAGTGGTGCAGATTTTCGCTTCCTATCCCATACAAAACAGAGCCTCTGAGTATGAATATTTTGCCTTTAATTCCCAGCCTGCAAGGAAGAATGTCATTGTCAATGTGACTGTGAAAAAAAATCCCACATGCACTGCATTCCTCAGATTTGTTCTCTTCATGCATTCAAAGTTAAACAAACATTTCTGCATTTCACTCCTGTTATCTCAAAGTCACAGGAGTGAAATCTGGATTCTTCTGTGGCTCCTCCATCAGCAATAGATGCACAGCTCTTTACTGCACTTGCCTAACAATGAGAAACTTTACTATTCCCATTAATGTGCAAACGAGAGAGGCTCCAGCACCGTTTACCTGCCTGACAGTCTTTTTATTTTCCAAAATGAATATATATTTATTTGTACCCAAGTTTTCTTATGACAACTACACACTGCAAAAATAGAAATATGAATTAAGATACAGTTTCCACCTCATGCATATTGCAAATAAGCATTCCAAATTGTAAAGATTCCACTTAATCTAATTAAGTATTAAAAGGGATTGTTCCACTTTAACTTGCAGAAACTACTAACTCACATTTTCTGTTTAGTCTACTTTCTTGTGAATACCAGAAATACTGTCTTATAAAGAACAGTACAAGCTCATCATCTGTAAAAGGCACAGTTTCTTCCTGGTGTAAAAATAAATCTGACAAAGGAATCCATTTTAAAAAAAAAAAAAAAAAAAGTCACCAAAGGATTTATCACTTTGCCTCCTTTTTTTCCCCACAACTAGCACAGATTTCTCTTTCTCAAGATTCATTTCTAGCATCCCGTATAATTAAAGTCTGGCGAAAGCGTTGTGTTTGGKTTTTTTTTAAACACTAAAGCTGTTTCTTGTAGTAAGTAATGTCAGCCTTGGGTGCAGACAAGAATTAATAAAACCTCAAATACTGCATTTTAATGGAAATCAAACTAGATTGGTCTCATCTGAGGTGGGACTTGTCAACATTACACCCAGAATGTTCACTGGCTGTGTTGTCAATTTACCCAAATAGGTTTTCTTCCTCTGTCCACAAGGAAAGGTCTTTCTCAATCACCTGGCAAAGCAGGAGAGCTCTGCCTCCCCAGGAAAGAATTTGCGGACAAGCTTTCAGACTCCTCTCATCGACAGCTGAAACATTGACGAGTGTTTTACCTGTCATTATGTAAAACTGTTAACACATGTTTCCATGCTACTTATAAATGCAGATCTACATATACAGACTAAATTAGCATAGTCTATAATAAGCCTCACTAATCCACCAGCTAAGAACAGATTGACATTTAAAATTGTCAAGAAAAGTCAATGTCTGAAGAGGATTTATCTGCAGAAGCCCAAATCTTTGCAGTTGCTCAGGATCATAATAAAAGGCTATAAAAAGGAAACAAAGACTTGGGAAACCTTGACTCAACTGAAGTCAATAACAGAACTACAAAACCCTCAGAGGAGCCAGGATTTCATTCCTGGTACTTAGGGCTGTGGCCTGAGCTAGTGCACACAAGAAGTTCACAATCCCCTGCTCTCTCCCCCTCCCTTCTCATTGCTTATTTTCCTGTTTCATAGTAGCATAAGCCACATGCCTACGCTTAGACATATAAATAGTCTTATTGACTTCCAGGGGCCGTTCACCTGTTTAACTACAACAGGTACATATGTATTTTGCTCGCTTAAGGACTGCTGTCCCTTCAACGCACACATCTCACCAGACATTCATGTAATGGTCCCACCGAGACCATGAAGAGTCCCACAGGGCCAACAACAAATCGCATGCATAAGAAATACCAATGTAGTTTCCCTTCCCTGCAAAGATCTTCAGTGCAAGGACTGCCTTTGAATTGTCTGTGCATAATACCCTGACCCAGGCCTCTACATGATGCTACAATATAAATAATTTAAAACTCCAGGCTGAGCTAATTAGACTGCATCCTGGGGGCAGGGCTTACAATGCTGTTACTCCCAGCAGTTAGAGCTAACTTTGTTCTAACCAAAAACACCCCTGTCTTCTCACTCTTCTTTCACATCTGGGGCTTCTCCACCCTCCTCCTACCCCTGCCCCTACCGCTTACACCAGATTTATTCCTGAAAAAGCAATTCTTTCTATACACAGATCATACATTAGAACTGACTTACAGGAGTTTGATTTCCCAGTTAACCCCACAGAACTGAAAGAAGCTTTTGCTATTGTTTTCTGAAGTACTCAGTTGAGCTCCATGGTACTACTATGCTGCATATAGCCTTAGATTAATGTCTTTTCTACTTTTTCACTGATGAAGGAGTTGTCAAATAAATGTGCCCTTTAGCTGGCTGTCAGGAAAAAATAAAGCCTCCTGTGGCATTCAGGAAAAATAGCACAGAGCAGAAAGCAGGATTTTGTATCCCAAAGTGGATAAATCTATATTAGCTGAAAGCTGACTTCCGTTTGAAACAAAAAAGCAGTTCCCCACTGAAAACCTCAAATCTTTTGCAAACACATTGTTATTCACAGAAGGTCCCACTTTCCAGCAGTACAAACCTTAACTTTTCTGCTCCCTCCAGATGCTTTACCATTCCTGTACCCTCTGCAAAGACACAGCGCAGCCTCCAACAAAAAGCAGGAGGTATTTTCATGCTGAGTAGGCCCACTGAAGCTACCACAAGAAACGATGGGCTCCATGCTCCCTTCACCACTGAGAACGAAACAGAAATGGCAGTAGGTAGAGCCGGCTCCTCAGCAGCTTGGATCCTCAACAGGTACAATGAGCCCCAGGTGCCCACAATGAGCCCCAGGTGGACACAACGAGCCCCAGGTGGACACAGGCCCAAGCACACCCAAGGAGCTCGAGGTGCCCAAGCCCCCAGTGAAGACACACTCAGGACTGAGTTGTTCTACGTTTGTATTTCATACCAAAGAGAAGCAGCGTAACTTGTCTTTTGCTGTTCAATGAAGTTTAGGAGGAGCCACAATGCAGAACTTACAGAGGAGCTGCCTAAGGAAGAATGATGAATTCTGGGGAAAGGGAGTTAAAAGCACAGGGGAGCACCCCCCCCCCCCCCCCCCCCCGGACACCCTGTTTCTTGATGTTTGAGGCCAGGGCTCCAACCACTGCAGAGCCATTTCTTTGAAAATTTCCATATCCTGTACAATGCATGTATTGCTAAAATCTTCTCCCTCACCTTCCTCTGAAGATGAGAACAGCAGGAGAGTCAGGGACTTTTCTCCTGCTAATGCAGCCTGACCCAGCCACACTAGAGGTGCCTAAAGCTGCAGAAACAGGCTGTTCCCCAAGCAGAGCTGCATGAGGAAGGGGAGAATGAGTTACAGACCCTCTGTGGGCTGCCATCAGGAAGTACAGTCTCGGACATTTCACACTGGTTCTCATAATAAATAAAATTAGCTAAATATTTTTCACAACTGTGAGATTTGAAAGAATTTTGCTATTGTCCAACTTGCACCATCTAGCCCTAATTAAAAAGCAATCCAGGTAACTGCAAATGAGGGAGCAACATTTTTTTGTAGTGTGTATTCCCCAGTGAGCTTAAAAATTAGCAGATGTTTTCATAATACTAGTTACTTTTTTATCTATAGCACTACTTCATTGCTGGGGGACATTCAGAATCAATCTGTGCTTTTACCAGATGTCTGCAAAGTAGTAGCTACTCCTTGATCCACTTGACTTCTTTAATGCCTCAGGATACATTCAGCATACATTTGGTAAGAGGCGTTTGTATTGGTTCTACGGTTTTATGCCGATCATCACCCTGCTTGTTGTCATAAATAATAGGGTACTCTATAAGAGACGTGATTCTGGGTAACAGGACCAAGCAACTGGAAAAGATTCTCCCTAGAATAGGTTTTCAGATTTAAACAGAGATATCGGTTAGACTGTGTGTGTTTGCAAACCTATTTCTTTAGGCAAAGATTAGAAAGGCAAGGAGAATCACAAAGTCAATTTTAACTGTGAATATGCACTTAAAAAGCACATTAAATTGTACCCTTGTCTGCAGCTCATCCATTTCTCCAGTGCCCTAGAATGAGCTCAAAAAGACTGAAATCTGGATGAATTATTTTAGAACTTGAAGGAAGATTTTAACTGTTAGCAGAGTTCAGTGAAGTCGTTCTCATCTGCACTTGCATCCCACATGAGCAGGAGGGAGGGAGAGAGATGGACTGAAAGGACTGTACCTTTAACTTTGCATCTTCAGCTCTCAGCAAAAATATATCCTAAACAGATTGCACAGATGTGACACTAAAGGCTTCTCCCCTGAACTCTACTCATTTCAAATGCAAAAAAAATCTTGAGAGCCTCAGTTAAAAGAATTTCTATGATAAAATGTGAGGAAAAAAAATGCAAGTGGATTGAAATCTCCCAGGTTAACTGAACACTTGTCTGAGACAGAGACCAGTCAAGGTGTTTTTCACTAATTTGAAAAAAAAAGACGCAGCTTTTGAATAACACTGGAAAAGTCTGGCCACTTCACTCCTTTCCAGACGCAAAAATTGAACGCAACATCTGACGACAGCTGTGAAGCTTTGCCAGAGCCAGCATCTAGCCTTGAGGTCAGGTCGTGTGCCCAAGCTAGCAACCCTTGGGTACCGCGCACAAAGGAGCTGGGGCACAGGCAGCAAAGCACTTGGAGTTCAAAGGTTATAAAGCATATATAGATTCACCAAAAGCTTCATTTCACTGAATGTCCTGGGAGATAGATACTTGTCAGTTGTTTCTTACCTCCCTTAGAGAAAGGAGAGGGTAAAACATCGTCACGAAACCCAGAGGAAAGAACCAAAATAGCTGCTTGTGTGTGTAACTCATACATCAGCCTTTATTTTTATTTTCTAGACTGCTGAGGAGGCCGGGGACAGAGGTGAGCATATTGAGAGCCCGTCCCTTTGTGCAGCTGCGTGTTCAAATTGATGGGACAGGCCTCAAAATGACAGATGGATGCCTGTAGCTATTTGATACATTCACTGAATGAATAATAAATAGAATGGCAATGCAGTGGCATTTAAAGGGCCTCAGATTCTACCACCTCCCAGAAAAACAGGCTACCCAACTTCAGACTTTTCACAACAGAAAGCTTTAAAATTCTCAAGGCCTTGTTTTACTGTTAGGACTGGGCAGAAATTGATGAAGCAGAATTTCAGTTTCTGCTGTTGAGAAACAGTCCTTTTTTTGCAGGGATATTCTCACCAGGGCTTTCACGGGCTTTATAAGCCCACCAGGAAGTGGTACCGCTCTGGTTGTAGTTAACCCAGAATACATGTAAATGTCTTAGACTTGTGCAATAACAAAAAGCAGCAAAGACAAGCCACAGCAGCTTCACCAAAAGCCTATTCTACTGCAACCAGTGGAAGAATTTAAATTAGATCCTGAATACACACACGTATTATCAGAGCTGCTTTTCTTCCACATGGTCTAGGAGGATGGAGCAATGACCATAAATACAGGCATTAAATGGGCTCCTTTCTATTACTAGAGGGACAAAATTATATCAGCAAGTTGGGTCTATTTAATATACATCATACTGCCTGTAATAGAGCTTGGTAAATCCTAGCCAAATATGAGCTCATTGTTCTCTCAACTTGCCATCCCCTTAATATCAGAGCAAATATCCTCCCAAAGAAGCTGCAGCTGCTATTCCTGAGGTGGTTCATAAAAACTCATAGCAGCCTCCAATTGTAAACACAAATATGCCACTTAGTTTTGCTACAGATTTACTCCACTCCCCTACCCAAGACATTTGCTGAGTTGACAAATGCCACTGTCTGATAGCAAAGTCATGGCACCTAACAAGACATAGATGTGACTTGCCAATTTCATTTAAAAAAAAAAAACCAACAACAACAAACCATATTGACGCTTGACTTCTTTTGAAGATATTTAAATGAAATTTTACAAATGAGATCTTATTTAATCTACATTACTTTTATCACTAAATTGATGCTAGCTAGGCTTGAGGTAATAGCTGTGATACACTATGATGTTCATGCTGTTCCAGTCAAATGCAGATATTTTTATAAGAATCGAGTGGTACTTTGTAAAGTTTAGAGGCAGAACATCATAATTTGCCTTTGCAGAAGTTGGACACTGCCAGGTTCCCACTTGCTCTTCGTTCCATGAGAGAGAACAGGACATGCCAGCTGCTCCTCTGGTTTGGATTACTCTCCTTTCCCTATGTTTTGCACATCAGGAGAAAGCTACCCTGAAGTGTGTCCCGCTGCTTCCTTTAATACACTGAGCAGTGCCGCAGAAGGCAGTAGGACCCACAGGTGACAGCTCCCCACACAGCCAGCAGGTATCTGTACCTCGGGGATGGGGCCAGGCTCATGGAGGAATCACAGGACATATATCACAGGAAGCTGSCAGCCCTAAGCAGTGATCACAGAAGCCTGATCTTATTCTCAGTAAAGTAAATTAAATCATTATTTTTGCTTTCCAAGGGAAGAGCGGTACAGCAGTCTACTTTGACTACACTGTCACAGTGAGTAGATGGTATATTTGCAATACAGGGAAATATGGCATGTTTCCATTGCCAAAGCTATTCCCAACAGGCATTTCCACCACCACCAAACAAAAATGTACTGGATATACTATCTCTTCAAGACTTCAAAGATCCCCTTATTTTCTGCCAGAAATAACTCACTTGCTTTTCTGAAAAGTAAAAGGTTAATAAGGCCATAGAGCATTGTATCTCTGACTTCCAAAACACGAGGCCTCCTCCCAGACACAAAGTAAACACAAGTCCACCCAGTTTATGGCCCCGGGACAGACAGCTAGCCAGGCATCTGCAGCCAAAAGCAGATCTGTGGGTAGATATTACTCAGTGCACACAACCACAGACYTCATCCTACCCTGCCTGCATCACTTTTCCTACCAAAATCTTTGAGACTTGCCGTCCTTAACATGCATGGTAACATGTATGTCTGCAGCACACAGTCCCCAGGAAACTTCCATCCTGGAAGCCAACAGATCTACAACGCGTAAGGTCAGGTATTACAAACCTTATTTGAAAGAGCCCTCCTCTTAGAGACTTCAACGTATAACCCCACATGACTCAATTTTTCTACAGGGAGAGAGGGTTTTGCCCAGGGACTTCTCTCTTTAGGAGATACCGCATACAAATCACTTTGCTTTTAGCATAAGTGCATCTGCAAATTCATTTATTCTTTCTTGAGGAATCCRTCTTCTCTGCTACAGAGAATCCCAAAAGGTCAGACTAACAGTAGTAACTGGGAAGGCAGCTAGCTGGAAATKACCTAACATCATAGGAAAACCTGCAGCACGGAAGAACTCTCGCTGTTCCTCCTTAGCCTTCCAGAAACTGTAATCCTAACAGCTCGGCTCAGCTCCTCCCAAAACCCTTCCATCAGTCCCCTTTATATAAAACAAATAAAACTGCCTGTCTTGGCAATACTTAGCAAAATCTTCCCTAGACGCTGCATCTTGAATGAGGTGAAACTGTAGAACTGTTTAGATAACAGAGAGAGTCCTGGCAGTATCTTAAGGCCTTACTGGGCCTTCTGCCACAASTTACTGTGCTTCCAAATGGGATCAAGGATTTCTGCCATAGCTTCCAGCACCAGAAACCTGAACAAAGGCCATTAAACATGAAAAAGGAAATCAACATCTCCACWAGAAATTCTTAGGAAAGATCCAGCACTGAAGGAGACCTCCATGTGCCTTTCTGGCTTCTCTTCCGGGAAAACTTCCCCATGCTTCACCTTTAGGTCTAACCAATTCTTTATTTAACAGAAATAAATTAAATAACTCTAACTAACAAGTTATCTTTTTTTTTTAACCCAGAGTAASAGCTCAAATGAAGGTGATAAATGTGCAGAAATCCCAGAGAAAACTCAGACACGCATGCTTATCCCAGTGCTGGTGAGGGGCRGGCCAGGCCAGAAGTCTCTGTTCAGCGGGGGTCCTTGCAGCGGGCAGCGTCCGGCAGCCCCGGTGCGGCACGTGCAGTGGGACAAAGCCAGCAGCCATCCCAGCCCTGACACAGCCCAGATCTGTCTGGTCATGGGACCGAGATATCCCTGCGCCGGCCACACTCGTAGAGCCCCACTGGGCTCTGCCAACCCCTTCAAATTCACATTCAGAGGTGATATAAACAATCCTGCTTGCATATAGACATACCTAAAGCCGGACTGTGCATATCATGCATGTTTTGCACACTAATTCAATAATTGTGTTACAAGTTCTCCATGGTTTGCTTCCTTTAATACAAAACCTGACCCTAAGGAAATAAAGCCCCTATAACCAAAAATATGCAGCAGTATCTTGGGAAGCATTGCAAAAAATTGTACTTACAGATTTTTTAAAGGTCACTATATATGACACCAAAAACTCTGCTTTGGTAGAGTGTTTGCTGCTTGCTTCACTGCTAAATTAATAATCGTCTCCTTCAGGGATACAAAAGACCACAAAGACCACACTGGCTTTTCACTGTTGGGGGGATATAATGCAGATCGTTAATAGCCAAATAAGCACTTGGACCTAGCTGTACAAGCCCTGCCTYCAGGATCAACTGCAGCAAATCCCTATAGTTTGGAATATGGATTGGTGACAAGCAATCTCAGTGGAGGGCCCTTAAATCAAGTCACTTTGCACCATGGTCTGAGACACATCCCAAAGCTGGTTCACCTTCAGGACACAGCACAMAGCTCATCCATCTGCTCAGACTTCTGCTGAGGGAAGGTGAGGGGACATATATATCTGTTTACAACAAATTGTTGGTTTGGCTGGAGTTACTCTTAGAGGCACTGAACTAAGTGTAGTATTTTTTGTATTTAACAAAGTTGTTTCCAAAATTTAAAAAAAAAAAGACAATCACCTTGAATATGAACCGTGGAGTCTAGCAAATTTAAGCCTATTGACAATAGACTCAATTTTCTGCCTACTACAAAATAAATAATACACTTAAAGTTCTCATTCCTATTGATTTCAGTGATGCACTTATTTCTATGCCTAAAAAGTTTTGCAAATCAGGTCCTTTCACTCAAGTTATATAATTGAAGATTTTAGTCAACTATCAGATAGCAGAAGCAGAATTTATACATGAAATCACAGAAATCATCTGAAGAGTAACAGTTAATTTAAATATTCAGAAAATTTTCTATACAATAATTTAAACACTCTACAATGTAATTTTTTTAATTCAGAAGAAAGAAGAGCCATCTGGCATTTCAGGTGGCCCCAGGACTTCAATGGATTGTACTGAATGGCTGCTGCTGTAGCCATGTTTTCCATAGAAAAGTAATGTTTGTGACATTTAACCTCCAGATATTTAGCCTTTATCCCTTGGAATGCAGAGTCATCTTTACTTACTGTATTATCCATGCCAGGAAGTTTTATTACTATACGAGTAAGTTTCTCAGTGCTGTTGCTAAAAGTCACCAAAAGCGCATCACAAATACCATGGTTTCTTCTAGCAGTCATGCAAAGCAGCCGGGATTATCGGTGTTTTCACACTATGATCCATCGCTCAAACAGCCCATTGGCCACAGAAGAAATCAGAGTCAGAACTTCTACCTCACTCTGCTAAAGCCTTCAGAAAAGGATTACAGTCTTTCAGCAACAAAGTAAATGTGCATTCAGGATTGCTGGGTTTAACTCTTGGCTATAGTCAAAGCTTTGCAGGTCATAGTGACCAAAACACTGAAAATACTGCATTTCATTTCACCTTCCTTAAAACAGGAGCAATATCTCTCTACATTACAGTCTTTCTACAGTAAGCTCATTAGCTTTCTAACTTGCTTTAATTAGAATTGTCAGGATTTTAGTCTCACCGTACTAAAATTCAACACTGAAGATATTCAAACTTCTATTCAAACTGAGAAGCTGAAAATGTCTTGTGGAACAAAAATGTCTTGATAATACAAAAAAAAGCTAATAGTTGGGGTTTTTTAAACAAGCATAGTAATATAATAKAAAAAATTAAGTGTTTATAATTTTCACATCAGAACTGTTTCCTGAAATTGGCATAGCTCCACGAAATGCATGATTAAGTGGAGAAACAGTCGGATAGAAAAATTTTCAACCACATCYGTGCACAAGAGTGAGGTAACTAAGCATCAGTTACATTCAGATGTAGCAACATTCAGATGCTACTTCAGCTGAAGCTGCTGTTARGGAAATGTAGTGGGATGGTTTGTTTTAAAGCCGTTCAATAATAGAGTTGAAAAGAGATCAGTTTCAGATCAAAACCAACCCAAAATTAAAAATTGAAAATCTTGTCAGAAAATCTGCAACGTTGAGCAGAATTTAAGCTTTTGATGGAGGAAAAAATGCTTACTTTTGCAGGTACAATATTTTTTGCAGAAGCAGCATTTTCTTTTGGAAGAATTTCTCAGAGGAAGGGTCCCAGCCAACACTGCCTTCCTGATATCCAGCCGATGATGCCTCTGCAGCTGCAATAAGTATTAAAACTGTGACTCCCAGGGACTAGCAAAGGTACTGCGCCTTCTTGCTCTCATTACAAAATCAAAATAAATAAGAAAAGGTGGATTTAAAATCATAGCCACTTTAAAGGTCACAGAAAGTATTATACTATTACAAGATTAGCTAATTATGTTATTTATGGAAAGCATTTGTTCTGGGAACAGAGATTAGACATAACTACAATTGRATGTGTCTGTAACAAATATAGGAATTAAACAAAGCTTCCCTAAAGCCAAAGACAAGATATTTTTTACCATAAAACCAGTCTGTATGTGCTGTCGCCGGCAGAAAACCTCCTTCCCGTTATATATTACCCTGTGAACTGCTACTGGTAATGCTAATAGCTCTCAGCATTATGCCTATAGCTGAGCAACTAGTGGATGTTGAGATTTCAGCTGAGTCAGTGTCCAGTGAAAAAATCAGGTTTTGTGTATACAGAAGACCTGCAACAAATTAATAAAATTATTCCATTTAACCTAATTTGAGGGATGAAACCTCCCCAAAAGACCAAGTTAGAAGCAACAGAGAGAAAAATATCAGCTTAGTTTGGGGCTAGTAAGGAATTTGCAGCTCTTGTGTCCTGGCAAAGCCTGGTGTGTCCATAGTTTGAGAAGTGGATTACACACTTCTATTTGAGCTGGTTGGTGGGAAGAGCTGTCATAATTTCAGGTTTCTTCTGATTTCTAACTGAACAATTCTAATTGTTGATATTCATGAAGTGGGGGAGTGTCCAATTATATAAGCAATATGACACAAGATTCTGATTACCTGTGGTTTGGTCACCAAAGCATTCAGGATCTTTGCCAGTGGATGCAGAAGTTTAAATAAAAATATCATGGCTTATGTCAGAAAAGCATCCTCTGCTASATTTCCTCTCTTTACATAATTTAACGTCAAAGCATTTTAAAGGCCAAGCTTGTCAGAAGAGATTGATTTTAAAGGTTGAGGGGRGAGAGGTTGATTTTGCAACAAAAAATATTACAGCTATAATTAGGCATTACGTTAAGCCCATTCTTGCTCACACTGACTGATAAAAATTCATTACTGATTGTTGGAGGACTGAGTACTCCAAAGGGATCTAACGAAGGATCAACTCTATGTAATGGGGGAGATAAGACTATATTAAGCAGCCCAGAAAATTAGGGACAACTCAGAAAAAATCTTCCACAGAAGGTCAAGTATAAAAGTAACATGATGTGGCTAAGCCTAGTTAGTCCCCAAGCAGTACCTTCACTTCCTCGCAGCACATGTCGTCGTTTACACTGGGCAGAAGCATGGCAACTGCTGTATCTATGTTTTATACTCTTTTTCACAGGCATTGTCAAAAAAATAGCAAATAATGCAGGACCATATCCAAATCCAAATCTTCAGGACTTGCCAGCTTMAAAAAAAAMCCCAAACCCTTATGAAAAAAGACCMAAAAAAAAGTATTCTTAAGCTTAATCAGCAACTGAGGAAGTACAGAAGCTATTGCGACTCTGCCCCACAGTGCTCTCCACTCAGCCTGCAACACTGCCCCGAAGGGGGATCAATCACCAGCAATCGCTTTTCAGATCGCATTCTACAAGAGGAAGAAGGCCAGAACAGATGCCACTTCTCTCCACATGCAGCAAGGCTATTGTCACTCTTTAACCAATTTTTAGCTCTCCCGAGTAAAATTCAAGTTTAAAAATGACCCTGGCAAATCCTGGGCATCTTAATTCATATGTAGCCTGGGGAAAAACAATAGTTGCAATGTGTTAATCACTCTCCCATAACCTTTGCCATGTCCTACTCCCTTTGTGCCACTCTGGCGGTCCATTATCCAGAGGGGAAACTTTTTTGGGCCGGGAGACAGATGGACTCTGGCTGTCCTGCAGGTGAGAGATGTTGCTGGGACCGAAGCAGTGCTAACCCGGACTTGGATGCAGAGCCAGGCACAAAGAATCCAGGATYCTAATGTCTATATTTCTCCCCAAAGTCCATTTCAACACATATAACTGTAGAGCAGAAAATCTGGAAAATGGGACCTGCTTGTAATACACTTTCTTCACATTAATAAGATCTGTGTCACCTACCACCTCCTTCCCTACAACACACACATTTTCTTCTTTGTTTCCATTCTGAGCCAAAACAGTTGAAGTCTGAGTGTGTTGCTTAGCAATACAGGAATGGAATAAGGTATGCTTAAAGTCTTCTTCCTCTGCTAGATATCCTGTAGTGGCCATTACTAGAGAAAAATTGACTTTTCCATTATCTTCTTATTGTTTCCATAGTAGTTTCTCCCCTGTTCCCATGGCATTTGCTTTAGTTTCCCTCCCACCCCAATATTCTCACATTAACCTTTTCTTAGACACAGCATCTACTCTCACCCCTCTCATRTATCTAATACATTTCTCAGCTGTAGGCTTTTTGATGGGAATTTTCCACCTCATTCTCAGATGAACTAAATTCATTACAGATTTAAGCAAACAATTCCTGAATGTTGCAGGACAATACCTGCAGGAGAAATAACCTCTGAGTAAGTAGAATACTTCCTTTGTCTCTTTTAGCCAATGTTCAGTTGACTTTGTGGTGAAAAACTGCCAAACAGAAAGAAAAATAAAAGCTGCCTGAATCCCATTTTTGCAGTTCAGAAACCGAAAAGCTTTCTTTCTGAGCAAAATCCCTGACTGTTAATTTCAAAGGCGTACAAAAACGAAAGCTGTATTATACTCTCTCTCCATTTTGGTGCCTGACATTCAAATAAGGTTCACAACAAAATTAGCAGTACACRTAGGAGTCCCTTAGACTAATCTGTCCCATACAGCATTAGCTTCCTGAGACCTTTTTCTGAGGACTGGGGGTGAATCTTTCAGGCCCATTTCCTGAGGAAAGCCACATTGTATGTCTGTCGAGATCSTCTTGTTGTCTCTGAGAGAGGCAATGAGAATTTGTACAACTGGTGTTCTGAGGTTTGTTACCAAGTGTAGGTACAGAAACAAAGCTATACTTCAGCTGCCGGTAAATCACATAATGCATCAGTGTGCTACTCACTCCATCATCATAAAACAGACTGAAGAGTTTTGTTTGTGCATTCAGGCTGCAAGCCTTGCCTTCTTAAGTTTCTGTTGTGGTGCTTATTACATTTGTGGTGTCAATAATCATGTTAGTGCAAATGGTTAAGGGGCAGTTTCCTCAAGAAAGATCATTGCTTAGGAGGGAATTATCCTTATCTAATTACAGTTCATGCTGCTGCTGGACATTCCCCTTGCTCTGCTGCCTGTCCACTGTCGTCTTGTTTTAAAACACAYTGACTATGCTTTAGGCATTGGATCGGGTAGTTGGAAATCAAGGCCCCATTTATGAGTGTGACAGTCTACGGTCAGTCAAACATGTGTGCTGCAGACCAGCCACCGAGATAGTGGACAGTGAACRTGTCAGATCCTCTGAGGGAAAGTTGGGAGCCGTAAGTGTCACCGGAGGGCTCTGTAACAGCAGTCCCGTATCTTCCCTGTTGGAACAGGGTTCACCCCTGCGTTTCCTCTTGTGGTACCTTTCCCTTTCCCGCCTCTTTGTCCTGCCTTGTCCTGCAATCTGCCAGAAAACACAGCCTGCACAGAGCCTCCTTCCAAACAGCGTGATTCTGCACCGAGGCAAAGTCTGCTGCAGGTCTTGGGCCACGCAGCCTCCACAGCAGGGACTGGTTTTTGCTGCATGTACGTGTACATGGGCGCAGTGCCTGGTACAGTGCATTCTTTGCACAAAGTGGGTGTCAATGCAGGGGTCTGCAGCAGGTGCTAATGACAGCTAACGAGTACGTGAAGCAGCCTGGGGATGCAGCAGAGCCTGCTTCAGCAGCACAGTGAGTAATATCAGAGGGACTGGTAAAGAAACGCAGCCCTCTGCTACTATAGCCACACAGACAATCTGAACAACACAGCGTGCTATAGCAAGATCCTTCTGTACAGACTCCTGCAGCAGCTTTAATTGCAATTGCTTTAAATTTGTAAGGAGCCTGGAATCTTGAGGTCCCACTCATTAACATTTTGGCAAAATCTCCCAGTCCTGGGCTACTTCCAAAATACACATCTCTGGCAGAATCAGGTTCTTAGCCTGTATTCATCTTGATTCTAACCAAAAAAATAATTATATAAGATTATTTTTTTATATTGCAGACATAACACTTAATATCTAAATATTTTGCAGCTTGAGATATGTTTTCATAAATGCATCAATCATCCAAAGATTTTTGTCCAAGGAGTTTTCAGAAAATTACAATGGGCATGAAAGATCACACTATTCAACAGAAATCATTTTAATATTAAAGTCTCATAAATTCCTCAATGAGTAGTGCTGCCTAGAYTAAAATCAAAACCTAGATGAAAAAAATGTATTTACTTATTTATTTCAGAAGACAGAACGTGGAGACCTGCCTCCTTCTGAAACCACTGGTTATCCGAGAACAATCCCGTCTGGGCTTCGAGATTCTGCATCAGACAAAGCTACAACACCCTGAAGCAGCAGGGCTCAGCGCACTTGAGCCATCTACCTAAAGAAACAGAACCAATAGGCCGTGATTTTCCTGCTTGTTCCATCTTTAATCCCACCAGCTACATTGCCTGACTCCATTGCCTGAGGGGCACACTTATGAGGTGAAAGTCAGATCCCCATCTTTTTCTTTGACTTATTTTAAAAACCTCTCCTTTTTTCTTATTCCTGCTTTTTTCTCCCTACAACTCTTCTAATCATCGCTGTTGCAAATTTTACTTGTCACCTCTTGATTCGTATTTTTCTTCCATCCATGAAATAGCTTCTATATCTCCAAATCAATATTAAAATTGTATGGTCAATGTTTCTAAGCAGAATAGATCAGTCAACAGCGGAGATAGCTTCACTATCCATAACACATGCTCTGGCATCAATGTCATTTATGCATCTGCATAACCAAACAAGACAAGCTTCAACATAGAAGATGGGGACGGATATGATATAACAGAAAAGTATTTTAATTAAGCGACACAAAGCTTGCTGTATGATCACTTTCTATGAGGCCAATATTAATATCCCTGTTCACTTAGATGTGGCTGAGGGACAGCACTGCTGCCTGTGGAATTGCAACTGCAAGCTCTGGGAATATCAAGAGCAGGTAACAGTTGCCCCAAGGTCTAATGTTGCATTTTGCCTCATTTTAGAAGGACTCTTTTTGCAGCTACACTGGAGCATCACCATAATACACATGTGGGGTAAATGCAGGGTCACAGCAAACTCGGGCTTCTGCTACCTGGAATTTACCTTAGATTTCAGTTTCTTCTTTTTACCCAAAGTTTTGTTGTTTTCTTTTTGTTTGCTTGCTTGGGTTTTTTAAGCACAACAGAGACCATTTGAAGGTGAAATGAAAAGGTGGTGCAGAACTTCATCTAGCTGCAGGAAAAATTGACGATTCAGATGCCTTCCCTATATGCAAAAAGGGAACTACTGCTGAAATATTGCTAATATCACTAGATCCAGAATAAAATGTTAAGTGTCCCTATGGTATTTCAGAGGAATAAAAGGATAAAATGAACAGTTTGCAAGCTAATTCTCCATATGTAACAGAATATTTGTCCAGATTTAGACTATGATCTTCARGGAGGCTAAGGAGAGATGGGTTCCCAAATCCCACTGAAAAGCAACGAAAATTCACCTTTTACAGGAATTCAGATTCAGATTCAATTTTTTATTTCTACATTTCATCCTTTTAGTACCTAAGAGTCATAAAATTAGAGAAAAAAATCTAAAAAGTTGTTTTAGTCAAACAGAATTCCAATGGCGTATTCAAAAGAATTATAACRAGTACTATCCTGGTGAAAGGGAAATATGAGAATAACAATACAATCTGGACTTTCCATGTGTAAAGTGAAGGGAAAATAAACTAGCTATTAACATGTAACTAATTCTAAAACATTAGTGATAGATACTGGAAGTTAGAGCAATGAACTGTGGGTGGCCAATACGTCACATACAGCACAACAGAACCGGAAAACATAAGAGGAAAAAAGAATTGTAGATGAGGGGAAAAATCCATTACTTGGAGCAGATTTTTTTTTTTTTTTCTTCAACCAATGTAGAAAAGTGGAGCAGATGTTTCTGGTTTGTATTTGATGGATAACATTGTGAATTAAAGAAAAAAAAAAGGAATTTTCCTGAAGACATGAAGGAGCCAGCCCAAGCTACTGTTGTGTCCAAATTAACAGGACCAGCTATTGAGTAGAGAGCTGAAGATCTCTCTGAACCACTGACGTCTACTTTTAGCATGTCTTAGAAAGAAGGAAAGTTTTAAAGGGAGGTAGGGCTGCCAGCTTAGTTTGTGTGTTTAAAAGGATAAAGGCAATGCAGAAAGGGCAGCAATGTCTAGACATCTTACAGATTAAGAGATAGTATAAACCTGATATTTACTGCCAGTTAACTGCCGTAAGTAAAATACATTTTAATACAGCACTTTGCCATGTAATACATTTGGAGACAAGTCATGGTGTTCAATCAAAAACAGAGGTACAGAGAAAAGCTTAGGGACCATCACAGGTAATTGCCTCAAGATGATTTCCCAACAGTCTGCAGTGGCAGAAAGGACTAATACTATCCCTGAATGTTTAAAAAGACGACAACTGACGAAGAACAAAGTCAGTATCACCTCTAAGGCCAACATCGGTGAAACTGTTATTAGGCTGTTGCTTCCAGTCTAATTCAAGGAAGATGTGAAAAAGTGATGAGCAGTTTAAAGGAGAGCCACAAATGTGATTCATTAGCTGGGAAACATGCCTTACAATGCAGGGCTTAAGGCATTAAATATATTTAGCTCTCAAGAAAAGCTTCAGCTGTAGCTTGATCACCGTACATACAGGTGAAAGAGATAGCTGTGGTGGCAGCTTTTCAAAGTTGTTGACAAAGGAAAAACAAGACCCAACAGATGGGAGTTGAAGTCATACAAATTCAATCTGGAATAAGAAATAATTTACYGTCACAGAACACTGGAACAGTTTTTCATTGAAGGTGGTAGACTTCTCCCAACGTAAGCCTTTAAAATGAAATTAAACACTTTTAAAAATATGTTCTTTAAACCATACATGATTTGAGGTGCTGCACAAGATTCATCCTCAAAAGCCTGGAGGTATTACATTGCCTCTGCACTGACTTCTGTTTCTGCATATTACTTGCAGGACCTCTGTCAGCCTTACTGRAAATGCCATGAGAACGAGCATTCCATCAGCGCCACCACTGAAATGCTCTAATTATGCACTTTCAGCATGTTACTGTGTTTTGACAAAATTTAAGTTGATGGCACCAAGGACATTTTTACCGCTCAAAATACTTACTAAAATAATCTTGCGTAACACAAACCACTGGGAAATACAGACCATAAACTGGCTTGTCAAACAAACTTAGAATGATCTTACACCCCCTCCTTTCACCAGAAGAAAAAAGAAAGAAAAGACACAGTGCAGTAGGTCACTGAGACGTGTGCAGCATTTGACAACCTGGGCCAAAATCTACTTTCATTTGTGTAGCTAAATAAATACAGTAGTCCTTACCCCAGATCTCAGATGACTCCCCTAAAGCCACTGCAGTCTGAAACGTTAACAATTGGAGATGTATTTCCTTAACTCAAGCAGAAAAAAAGGAGGGAAACAAGGAATGTCAGAGACRGAAACTGTATACACTTTATACACATTCAGTGAATCCTATTTGCAAAATACACTTCAACTGCTACTCTCTATGTTTAAATATTCTATGACTGGAGAAAGTCAATACCTTTCTGCTTATCTCATTCTTATTTATAACAGCTTATTACATTTTAATTAGTGCAACTGTCTATTGGATTTCCAAGGCAAAATGTGCTAAAAGCCCATGTAAGCAATATATATTTTATTAATGAACTGTGATCTACCGTCATGGAAGAGAACATTCGATTTCTCCATTTTTGCCACACTGATACCACACCACCCTTGGATTCTAGATAGTAGATTTATTTCCAGATGTTCTGTGCTCAGTCACGTTTCCTGCTTGTTAATAATAAATATCCAAAGCTACCTGCAGACACCATTAGAAACCATGATTTTCCCCAACCACCTTTTCCTCTAATGACAGCCAATGCAACTAACTACAAATGAAAATCATGAAAAGTAAAGAGAGAGGGAAAGTGGAACAAGCATAAGCAAGTCAGAAGCATCAACATCTGCAATTAATATGAATGAAGGAAAACTGTTATAGSATCTAAGCTGAAGTACACTGAAATCAACAGAAGTCTTTCAACTTACTTCGAGGTCAGATGCCTTCACACCAGTTCTAATCTGAGTCCAGGGCTCAACAAAACACACCTATATTGTGTATAATGATAGCATATAGTACCCACTGTCAACTCCATGTGCACCTCTCACCTTTGAAGGTTGTGCTTCTGTATGGTTGGTATTTCCAATATGAAAATAACCAAGGGTTGGAAACCCAATCATATGCCATGGGGCAGGAATCTTAACTCCCTAAATTTTCATAGTGAAGGGGAAGTAAATATACTTTTCTAGTAAGAGCATCAATATCAGGCTACASCAAACTAAAGGGAAAACCCCATGACTAACATTTTGATGGCTCCCAAATACCTGTCTAGATAATCCAGTCATATATATTTCAAATAACCTACAGAAGAACTTATTCACGAGCACATAACATACTGAGTTCAGCCCTGTGTCTGCTGTGGAGTTGTGATACAGTTAAAAACTACAACTCTCTTCCTGCTGGATAATCTGCTTCTTCATAACATGCTCTATTAGCATCAGCTTCCTTTTTAAAAGTCACTGCTCTTCTTTCCCACAGCCGAAATTCCAAATATCCAGGATTGTATCTATGTTTAGTGACCTACCCCACAAATGTGTTACTAAGCTTAATTAGTTAATRTTTGTTCAGTGCTATATAAATTCTAAGCAGTAGTTTTAAGACTGGTGTGAAAGTTGAAATKTGATGGCTAATACCAAATTTCTGCAAGAGTTGTTGCATATGCAAAAGACGTTCTGCTCTCTACTCCCAGATCTGTGGTTGTCACAGTGATTAAAACTCCATGTTTCCTAAACAATTAACTAACATAGTCTATTAAATCTCATTTTATTACTTTGACTGGATTGAGGTGGTACAATAAGCCAACTCGGAAGCAAGACAGAATTTACATACCTCTTTCAGAAAATGGATGAGACATAAAATGAACGACATGGTGGATAAAACCAAATCCTAGCATGTTCTCAGTCTGTTTTGCATTTGATTTTCTCTGCTGTGCTATAAACAAGTTTTAGCAGTGATAGACTCAGATTATGTAGAAACCAAAGAGAGAGAAAGCTCTCTAGGCTCCCAAAACAATTAACTTTAAACAGAACGAACACTTCACTATGTTTTGACAAATTTAAATGTGCTATCAGCTCAAATGTTTGTTTTCTTTGACTAGTACTGCCAGAGACAGTACTGCGTGTTGCGTGTCCCATGCTGCAACTTAAATTCAATTTTGTGATTTGGAAAGTTTTTCTGTTAGTGCTTCAAATGGAATATATGACCTGCAATTCATTTATATTTCCTATGTAATTAGTAGCTGGCAAGTAAAACAAATTAGGTGCTTGATAAACACACACAATTATATTTTCAAAGCAGTTGTATTTATGCTTGGAAGGAAGGACAGTTTTATGAATATGTAATCAAGGATGTAAAATTGGAAAGAAAACAAAATAGAGCATAGTTAATTTGTTGGTAGCGACAAATTAACACTACGCCAAGCCCCCTGCACATGCACTGCCCTGATAAACTTGTTATTGGCAAAGGTTCACTCTAAGAGGAGCTTTGTAATCCTTCTTCTGTGTTTGCTCTTCTTTATTACTCCTTTGAGAAAATATTGTTTATAACATAAAGATCTGCACAGGCAAAGATAACAGGTCCCCATTTCCTGCCTAACCTGTTTAACAGCTAACAAGCTAGGAATATATAGCTTGCTCTTTCTATTKCCTTTATATTTTGGCTACAGGTGTGTGCTGCACACCAGTGATTACCAAGCATTCATGAGCAGCTGTGCCTCCAAATGAAAGACGAAACTGAACTGAAAGTTTGTTTGAAATGGAAGTAAAACCTGGCAGATGGCAGCGTCCAGAAATAGCACTACTGAAACTGAATTTTCTGTGCAAATACTGCTCCAGAGCACTAGTGAGAACAGCGGGGAGGACAACTCAGCAACKATCTACAGGGGTAAAAGGGGAAAAATAAAAAGTAAAGGCAGTTTTAGGGGGAAGGAAAACCACAGAGGTGATAAGAAAAGAGGAAAATTAGCTTCAGATGTCAACACCTAAAAAAATAACAGAAGCTTAAAGAAGGATCTATTAGCAAAAGGAAAGGATTACGAGTATCTRTGAGCTGGGTTTATTCCTCAAGCAAAAGAAAAACTAATGGAAGTATCTGGAAAAAAGAATCATTTAGAGAAAGAAGATGAAAACTGACCAGCTGTCAGGATCAAACAAAGAAGAATTTAAATCTTAATACGCTTTTGATATATTGTGGAAAGTCACACTTTCTTTGATATATTGTGGAAAGTCATTATGCTGAAACAGATGTACATCTAAGCTTTCAAAGAGATATGGGGTTAAAGACATATGCCAAAAGGAACATTCAATAGATTCATTTTAGGTATTTTGCGAGAGAAAACTGTGACCTTAATTTTTTTTTTTCCCCAAGCTAAAATTTTCACTAATATGAGAACGAGGAGAGGAGGAACCCCAAACACAACATGCAGCTTTGTTGGGTAACTCTCTGTGAATCACGGCGCACAACCAACCGCAATATCCAGGCAAAAACGCACCTCCAGAAGAGCGTTTCCTCTTGGGTGCAGGCTGCACCCACTGAGGGGGTGGGCGCCGGGACTGAGGCTGCGCCTTCGGCTGCTGCAAGCTGCACAYCTGCTGCAGACACGGCAGAGACTCGTGGCCAGCAGCTCCGCAGCGCTCTCCGGGTGGTTTTCGCCAAAGTGGAGCTTTTGGGGTTGCGGTGCCACCAGCCGAACCCGTGTTTCCCTTACGCAATCCTGTTTACGGCTGACTACAACTTTGTGTAATTATTTGAGYCGAAAGTTCCCAGAAATGGCTTAAAGCTGAATTTGAGAGGAAATGCCACCTCTTTGGCCATTCCCCATTGGACTGACACGACACCTTCCCTCCAGTGATGATGATACCTCTGAATATCACAGTGGTCTTGTAAGAGCAATTCATCTTTATCAGGGATACAGGCTTTTGCCTTTGATGTATTTATGCATAGCTCCACTCTGCAAGGCCTAAGTAATTCTCAATAAGAAGGTTTGAAAGTATCTAAATCACTTTTCAAAATGGGACTTTGTCCAGGAAAGTCACAGAAATCTTCAGAGAAAACACATAACCGATTCCAGTGTTGTTGATTGGCATTAAATGAATCMTATCGCTGCTTTCTAAATAAGGAGGCCAGAAGAAATGAGTTGCTCTCCATTCACCATGCAACACACAAGGTGGAAAAATATAATGTGACAGAGTAATTAGAAACTGTAAATTAAGATCACATCCAGATGTAGGAATAACCTAAAACTTGAACGTTCCACTTGAGAAACGTCTTTTTCATTTTTTGGCTGCAACTAATGTCAGACCATTCAGTAGTCTGAAATCAGCAAAATCATAGGGCAGATTATTCTGATGACTTTAAGAGATCTCCAATCGCACTGCTGCTCTTCTGCATCTTGTTGTTTAGGGAAAGCTGACAACCTTGCCTCCCTGACAAAAATTGTTACAGATTATTCAGATGAGTTGCTCGTGACAACCACTTTGCAAAAATCTTCTAATATGAGTCACTTTATGATGATTCATTTACTTTTTCATCATTTTAAAACAAAATTCCCTGTGTGAAAAAGTTTGAAGACCTCATTGAAGAGACAATTTGCAATTGCAAAGCTCCATTTTTTTATTAGAGACAGAATTGCTGCTTTGCTAAAACAAAGCTCTTCTGAGCAATTTTCATCTATTTCTAGCCTTGTAAACCAAGACCAATCTGAGTGCAATGCTGAAAACCGTGACATCAGATGTTCTGCAGCATGGGTGGGTTACTAGGCAACGCTGCAAAGTTCTGCAATGTTATCCAAAATCCCAAGCTTTCCCAAAACTACAATMATTATATTGTATTCACCCATCAAATAAATGTCTGGTGCAATGAAGTAAAATACCTGTGAAAAGTTTCTTATTTGCATCAACAGATTTTCTTTAAAAGTTAATTCTACACATCTTAAATAGCAACTGAGATTTTCCTGTACAATTAATATTTGTTTTGCTAAGGGACTGCAGGGTAACTGCTTTACAAAATTGGGAGCTATTGATTAGGGATTTCTATATTAGACTTGAGGTCTAAGATTTTTCTTAAATGTCTCTAGAAGACCAGAATTCTGACCAGTCCTTAACAGAGAGCTACACTGGAAGTGACACACATGTATACTTGCAAAAAAAAAATTGTCTTAATATACTTAACCAGTCACAGTGGCTGTGTGGAAAAGTCGTCAAACTTACAGCCAAAGCAATCCCCCTAATACTGGGAAATTTCACTCATGTTTCAACTCCCTGRGAGCCAACGTCTATGATTCCCACGTGAATAGTCATACACAGTCATACACGCAGAATTCTGTAGAGACCAAAACCAAAGAAAGTTGTCTTTATTGCTCCTATACTAATGGACTTCTGAGTCAATAGCATGGCTTAACGGGCCTCTGCTAAATACAGGGAAGCTAAACAGACAGCCCTAGGTTGAGGGAGGAAATTAAATTACTCTTTACAGTCAATTAACAATAGGAKTGTGACAGGAACACCAAAACCAAGGGAATACAAAGTCAAATTTGAAACTATGTCCTCATCAAATGCTGCTTTCCCAAAAGGTAYGTGATTGCAAAACAGCAGAAGATTTTACACACTGGACATGCTTTGCTCTGCAGTTGTTAAGTCTCTGGAGGGAACTGAGGATACTCTTTCAGGAACCCAGATTTTGCACATCACGTTTGTAGGTTAGAACTGTGATGCCCAGGTAGAGGAGCCTGAGACTTCTGAAGAGGCCAAAAGAAACCTCAGCTATGCAAAYATCATTCAAAAAAAAATTTTTTTCTTTTATGTTGTTATTGTAAAACAAATAAATAACCTGATGTTGAGCAACGTGCAGATCCGTACAACCGGTGGTTCCAAATGAATGATCGCACATACTAGAAAGGGCAAAATCTCTATCTTCCATTATACMTAAATTAGTGTTTTGTATTTATCCAGTAAAGCAAGACTGAATAATGTATTATTAGAATGAACTTTCTGGGCAGATGAGAAGCTCTGAAGTAAACTCTCTCCCCTGTTATATTTGTGCCATTCTAGTGGTTTCACAGTATTTTCAATGTGCCCTCATTTTCTCAGAAATTTGGATTGCAACTCTTTTGTGATATTTTATTAAGAAAGCACAGAGGTTTCTCCACATTCCCACAGGGGCTGAACTCTGAGCTTAAGTAAAACTCTCCAAGTCTCTCTCTACTAAGAACAAAGTTACACTTCCACATTGTACCTATTTAGGAAAGAAATTTACAGAAAACCTGGTACTTACGAGTGATGTGAAAGAAGAGCATTAGCGCATGGTTCTGGAGACCTTTCTGGCAAAACTGTTCAGCTATTCCATAATAGCTATTAAAGGCAAGTACTGTTCTTTCTTATTTAAAMAATATTCTCAACTAGATCTTGCTTTCTGCCTCCAGCAGCTTGTTTCCCCTCAAGCCTGTTGATACAAAGTGCTATCTACGAATATGCTTTTTCTTGGTATCTGCAATACCTGTGCTAACGGCCTGAAGCAAAAGGAAGAAAAAATGATGAAGGTGTTTCAAACATTCTCCCTGATGGTTAGAAAAACCAAGCAATGGAACAATACAGCACTGCCTAATAAATGGGACAAGGTAAGCCTCCATGAATACCATGAGACACATAGGTAACTGGCCCACAGATATATGCTTCTRTGATATGCTAGCATTAATCAAAAGCAGAATTACATACCTCTTTATGTTCATTTCTGATTTCACCTACACCAAAAATATAGGCATTCTTGTTGTTCACTCAATGCCTCTCCAAATCTTTAACAAATTCAGCCACTATCAGCTTCCTGTCAAAACCAAAACTGTTTACGTCATAAGTTTTTTCTACCTCTTCTTTTCTCCCTCCCTAAGCCATCAGTCTCCTGCCTCCCAGATGTAGCTGGTGTAATATCTATAAGCTCCAGCCCTAGGYTGTAGGGTAGCAATAAATTTAGGTATTGTTCAAGAGCAGTAATGCTCTCATAACTTAACCTTAATGAAACCTTTTGCAAACACTCTCCTTTATTTTGTGTCATGCATCTATTTATTGGTAAAGAGATACCTAAAAAAAAAAGCTCCACAGATAAGTCAAACACATTTCAACTTTCTGTTTGCTCAAACATAGTTTATTGGCCAGGTACTAAAAGTTCTAGGCAGAGCCTAAAAAGTGCAATGGGAATTAATTTACTAACTCATGTGCACTGAYTGCTAATCTAAAATGTGACTTTTTTCACCCTGTATAATAATTCTAAAATACAGTTTCAAAATACTGTATTTTATTACTGTGCCCCTCTGTTCCTTACAATTTTATTCTTTGAGCATCTTCAGAGTCACATCTGGGTTGTTGAACCATCAACCTGTAGGATTTTAGCAGTCAAATCCAGATTTGTTAAGATTTTTGTCAACAGCCGAGGCTCATCCATTGTAGGGTAGGCACTGAAATCAGCATATACAACTGTAAATGTGCGTGACTGCAATCCAAGGTATAAGCTGTGACAAGGCATGGCACCCTCAAACTTCCTAAACTCCCAAATGTAACAGAATTTTTRATTTCCTCTTCTGAGTATTGATAAATCAGTATCTGTTACAGCATCTGCTGACCTGCTGCACTATCCCAATTACCCACAGCTACTCCACACCTGATGGTAGCATTCTTATCTGCTGCTAACACAACACAGTAGTACATTAATTCCACCCTGAGACAATTAACCCCCTGTCTGAATCATATTTGCCGGATTGAAATTTCTCAAAATATTTTATTAAAGGCTTCACAGGCTAAATGCTAACAGCCTTAATTCTCTTTTTTGTTGAGTTCCCCCAGGGAGGAATAAAAGAGTCAATTTAGCTGACTAGTCTTTGTTTTCAGAAGCTGACGATATCAAAGAGGGCTGTAGATAGTGGATATAATCCTACAATACGAGATTTTTTGATGTTCAGCTCTAAGTGAAGTGGATGCCTAAGTTATTACTGTACGTAATAGTTGCCYCTTGAATTGAACTATGTAATTAATACAGAAATGTGAACTCACTAAGTTAAAAGTACCAGCACAAAGCTTGATATTAATGTTGCTTTCATTAAACATCAAGAGGAAGAAAAAACATATAGAGATCCTTTTATTTTCTTTAACTACTATTATTCTCTCAGTGTCTTGCAGTAGAGTATTACTAATATATATGAACTGGTACACACTGGATTTGCTATCCTTCTATTATACACTTTAATATATTTCAATTAATATGATAAGCATCTGATTTACTTCACAGTAGCTTTATAAATAGCAATACTGTCTGATAGATCCRAAGAAGATCTGGTAGAAATTATCTCAAACTGTGTGAATTATCTTGCAATATACAGGCAAAGCCATGCCATATATGCAAATGTCTTGCAAATCCCATCCGAAACCACTCTGAAAATAGAAACTTATATTTTATTACAACACTTTCGTAGTGTAATAAGTTCACTTGCCTAATTCATTAAAAAATGTCTTATCCAACATCTTGAAATTAGTGCCTTAGAGAATTTGAACAATTCATTGAGAGCCACAATGAAAATCTACCTGGACACCAAACTTTGCATATTCACTACTGGGAAGGGAAATAGATTCATGGGTGAAAGATTATTTCACATGAAGAATGCCCTGAAAGAAGAATGAACCTTTTCTGAACATCATTCATTATTCTGTAAATTTGGGGTTGGCAGCACTAGCAGCCTAACTAAATTCACATCAGAACTTGAATTCATTGAGACCTCTTCACAGAAAMCTAGTGAGAAACCAATGGGATGGCAATCRGGATCAGATTCTGTGTATTAGATTGCAGGACACAACACTCAAAAATACATGAAAATACAAGAGAACTGAGATGGCGATCTGCCTCCCTCTAACCACCTGGTCAGTACAGTGCAATGGGAGAATCTGCAACACATAACTGAGTCACCTGGGCATCTTAAGGTACAACTCCCCAGAGAATGAAGGCTATCACTGAAGACTACTCTGGCAGAGTCAAAGACATTTTTATTCTATCAGTATAGTCAAGCATTTGCAAGTTTGTTTTTAACAGAATCCTTGAAAACTCAGATAATAAAGGAAACAAATCTAAAACTCTATCAGCTATATAAAATACTACACAACACCTATACGTAAATCTAAACACAATCAAAATATAATATGTAAGCAGTCATACAGTAACAGATTACAGCATTACGGGTGAAAGCTCCAGTGAGCCAGCTCTTGGAGGTGGGCAGGAGGGCTGGAAGGTAACAGGCAGACAGATTCACTTGGAAGAAGAATGGAGGAGGAAGGATCTGCCTTTAATCACCAGTTTGATGAAATCAGTACACTAAAGTTATTGTGCTGGCAGGCTCTGCTATGACAGTGGAGTAGCACTAACCGTAACACAATGAATTATGAGGCAAGCCGGGGTAAGAAAAGGGATTGCAATTGCGTCTTCCAGTGCTCTGGAGATGCTTGTTTATTAAATTTCTTCCAAACATGTTGTACTAAAGCAACTTTAGAAAATTTAACACAGTAAATAAGAATACTGCAACTTTTAAATGGATTGTACTAAATGTCAAATGCAATGACTGAGATTAAATGCACAAATGTTTAATTAGACCTACCTTACTTCCATCTTTCAAGGTAGCATCTGCTAGTCTCCATTGGCAGACTTTGCCRGAGAACAATATTTTGTCTGCTTCAGGGAACTCAGCAAAACCCATTTCCTTATTTTTACAGTAATATCTTGTGACATAGCAACATTACTCTCTATGTGTGTGTGTAAACACTGGGCAYGTATATACTTTAGCGTGGATTCCCTTCTCACGTAATTAGCCCTTTATTAGWAATTAGCTATTAGCTTCCTTGGTTAGGGAGCGCTCGTGTACTAAAGGAAACTAGGACTAAATCTACATATTATATACTTTTACAGTATAGGATAATTAAAATATCAGACACAGAGTTTTCCTTTTGCTTAATCTATTTACTAATTCTGTGAATGACAGAGAACTGAGAAAACTCTTGCTTATTGCTACTGTGTGCAGGATGTTGTCATCCTGAAGTGCTGTAGTCAACACGTTTCATAATACTTTATCTCATGAAGCAGTTTCCCAAGATTAAAAAGGGAGGGGTGATTGTTTTAATTAACCTGCTGCTACCAAAAATCTAAGGATATTAATTCCACATCTCTAAATGGGTGTAAGATAATAATTTTTATCTTGTTAGCAGAATAATTCTTCCTGATTTCCATTTTAAATATGTATTCTTTGATCACACAGGGCAGTTACAATCCTCCAATACAAGCAGGCAACTTTTCATAAAAACTCAAGAGTCTCACAAATAAAACCGATGCAGCAAAACAAACAGAAACATTTAGACTGTTGCTCTCCTTCAACTAAAATATGATGACAGCTGTAGCCACTGTGTAACAGAGAAAAGCAGAGGAAGAGAAAATACTTTGTCTGTCTTGATATGACCAGGGATTTGAGGGAAGCGGAAGAGTGAAAAATATGTGATGCACTGTGCTCATGTGCTGACTTCACAGCGTGGGCATGGAATCCATTTCAAAGTGAAAAATAGCCCTCTGAAATTATTTTAATCTATTTATCCACATACCATCTCTAGAACATTCAGAAGTGATTCTGCACATTCTCGGTTATAGAAAACTCCCTCTAATTTCAGAGAACATTTAGCACAGCAAAAGTCACTCCTTGAGAATGATTAGGAAATTCTTTTTAAAACGGTCTAAGAATTTCCACTAAGCAGGTTTTTAAAAGTCAAGTCCAGAACGAATTGGCTTGCTTGCACCTGGAAGCTTGCAAAACACGGCCAACATTACACAGCTGTAACCACTGCAATTAATCTTTCATTTTCAAGAACACTAATTTAACAGAAAACTGCTTCATAGAAGGGAATTTAAATTATATACAACTCACCTCACTTTTTAGCTTTCTACAAGGAGACCTTTAACCCACTATTTATAACTAAACCTAATAGCTATACACTATAACACCACATACTATAAGATACTTATAGCTATATACTATGAAGTAACTTCTAATTTCACCCATTCCCTAGTGGCAGTTACTAGTGATGAATCCCAACATGGTATAGTCTATCAGAGCAAGACAGAACAATTCGATATGTCAGAGCTAAGGGATGGAATCAACTAATTCAGTGAAAACCTGCAGCTCCAAAAGACATGTAAAAACAGGAGGCACTTCCCGCTGAAGTTGAAGGACCATGCAGAGACAGAGGTGTATATCAAACAGTCAATTCTTGACTTTCTAACCTATTGTTTTCCTGTCACTCTTTGCCTTCCTTCTTGAAGTCTATTATAATGATGTATTTTTAGCCTGGTTCTTCAAGAAATGAGGCATATGTGGTTGTGTTGCCTGGCCATCTGTCAGTTTGCTATTTTCCCTCAAGCACATTTTGAACCTGTTGAACAATTTCAGCCAATTTGACAGAAGGCTAAAAGTCTCAGACATAGAAATTTCTGCATATCTCATCAAAAGSTATAGCTAAAAGAAGAGCAAGACCCAGCATATTGCTGCATACGTGTGGCTAGCCAGGAGGCTGGTACATCACAGGACACGCTGCCACCAACCCTCTTGGACAAGCAGGGGGTATGACAGGGAGGTCGCAGACCTAGGAGAGGAGATGGAGGTGAGCTCAACTCACATGCAAATCCATCGGAACCTGTGCTTCCTCAGCAGTCTTTTGTGTCAACCAACGTAATTTTACTACAGTGGCATCTTCAGGCTTCAGCCAAAAATCAGGCAATATTCACAGAAGGATATTTTGTTCTTTCAGGTTTGTTCTTTTTTTTTTCTCCAAATAGTTTACAATCCAAGACAAAAACAGAGGAATGGGGCACATTAGTGGTAGGAATGGAAAGAAGACCAGAGATGGTGTAACCGCTTCATAACCATGTACTGGACATGACATAACCATGTACTGGACATATACAGATGACCATGATGGCTAGAGGTCCAGAATTCCCAGACACCAGATTTTCCATCTAGCTCGTATCATCTCTGTTTTAGATCCATAAACACTGGGGATTCTGAGTTGTTCAACCGCATATAAAAATCTTATAACCATCTTTGGTTATTGCATGCTAGTTTTCCAGGTGAGAACATTGGAACTTCTGTACTAGGTCTGAGCAAATATYAGTTTAGTCTTAGTATAACAGCCTCCAGCTGTCACCAGGCAGGAAGGAGTATATAACAAAAAGGAGTGATACTTCCACTGATGCATATACTCATAGCTCCCAGGTATCAACAATTTAGGTTTTCCTGAGCCAAACAGTGGCTGTATCCACGCAATTATGTTTAATTGTCATTGCTGTGTCTATTCTCTAGTAAGCTACCTAATTCTTTTTTACACCTATTTACAGTTTTGTACTCAAAATCTCCCAGTAATAATGAATTTTGCAACTGAGTATGTACAAAAAGTACACCTTTTCATTTGTTTAAATCTTCTGCCTAACAGCTTAAGGAAATTCCAGTTTTCTGYTATGGGAAACAATAAACTTTTGTTATCTACCTGCCATCTTCACATTATTTGTGATTTTATAGATACCTATCATATTTTCCCTCAATCATCTCCCTTTCTAGACTGATGAATCCCAGTCCATTTGGTATCTCCTTTCTGAGAAAACTTTCAGTGCTTTTGACCATCTTTGACCCTCTTTGACCATCCATGTTACCCTTCTCCGTGCATTTCCAACGCTGAGTATATCCTCACCGAGAGGGCAGAGCTGGAACTGCACATTTAACACATGGGCAAATGGGGAATATATGGTGGTGTAACAATGTTCTCAGCTTTGTTCTCATTTCCTTTACTAATAATGCTTCAAATTCTATTTTATTGCTAAGAAATGGACTAATTCTTTAGCGAGATGTCCACAGTGACTCCAAGATTTCTTTCCTGAACAATAATAGRGGATTTAGAGTCCACTGTTGTGTATCTGTAGTTCAGTTTATTTTTCCCATGTGCATTAATTTTTGAAACACTAAATTTTATATATTTTTTTTCTTTCAGTCATTCATTATTGTGTTTCTGTTATTATTTCCATCTTTCTTCCACTCCTCCATTTTTTGTTAACATCTCCAGCATACCTTCTAAATCTTTTCTGTATTTCAAATTCAAAAGCATATAACCTTATCTCTATATCCTTGTGACTTGCACCTTCAAGTTTTACCAGGGACATTAAAGTAGATTATAATAGTGGAACTTGTTTGACATTACCAAGGAAAATGTTAAATCGGTTTAATAAGACATATTTAAAGTCAAATTCATTGTGATAATTTTCCTATTTAACAATTCAATAACACTGTCAGTGCTTTAAATCTACATCCTTCTGCAGCTTCTGGTCAGGGATTTTGTGTACCTCATAGTTATATATATAGTGTCTATGTCTTTATATAATGGATACTTTGAAAATAGTTCCTGAAGTCTATTGCTCACTATCAGCACCATGTGGAATTATCAAGATTATTTGTAATGTGATTAGGAAGTCTTAAATACTGTTTTGTGCAATGAAGATACACTATGACAATATTTGAGTGGATAYGGTGAGTCATCCAGATTTTGATTTCATGAAAGCAGGACTGCATAACAAAGTGTGAGGCAGCAGTCTCATTGACAGTACAGTCACATACTGCCTCCCTCATTGAAAATACAGTCACATGCCATTATGCTACTTTTTATGATATCCACCTATTCTTAGCAAGCGTCATGTTGAATGCAAGTGGAATGAAGTATGGCATGACTGCCCCTTGTGCTATTTTAGACAAATGCAGAGGGAAAGCCAAAGTGTTTTCACAGACAGTGTGTTTAGGCTGAAGGGTATTAAATTAGGATTCATAAGTACTCTACTTAACCTAGGCTGCGTAGTTACCTAACAACTGCAATAACCAGAGGTGTGCTGTTCAGTGGCGCACATTTTTACCAACAAATAGATAGGAAAAAATCTATTTTTCAGCTCTTCATTGCAGTTATTTTTAGTGTGTGAGTTTTTGCTTCTGTGTTTTTCAAGACAGTTGACCATACTAATATGGTTGAAAGAATTCTGCCAAGTTGCATCACGTCATAGGAAATAATTTTACTAAAGACAGGATATTTTAAAGAACTGGGAACATACTGTCATCACCAATAAAAAAAAAAAAAACACTGCGTCTCTTAAAAACAAATACTGATTGCCTACTTTGCTGGAGTTATGGCTGGCAAYATTATAAGGAATTTGGGGAGAAGAAGAGACCTTTCTTTACTTCAATCCTAATAGTAATGAAAAGTTAGCATACATCAGAATCCCTATCTCTCCAGCACTTCAACAGAATATCTACTACCTTTATTTCTGAGGAGCTCCAATCTCCAACTACAGAAAAAAAAGATATGGCTCTGGTACTTTGTTAAGATTACAGAAGTTGCATCTGTTTACCCAGTTATCAATTTAAAAGAAATGATAGGGCTAGAAGGGATGCTTGGAGGTCATGAAGTCCATTTCTTTGCCTCAAAGCAGGTTCAAATGCCTCTATATCACTCATGACAGATGTTTGTCTAGTACGTCCAGAGATGAATATGGCATTAACTCTCAAGAAAATTTATTTCAGTGCTGGCACTTAAAATGGTTCTACAGGAATGTTTCTGAACCAAAAAAAAGCAGAGAAAGCTGATAGGAGTAGAACACACAGCTTAGGATAACAATTCTCCCTGGAGGAAAGTTAGAACAGCTCTGTATCCTCCAACAAAGCATAGGACAAAAATCAACAAAATTCAAGTAGGAAGCATCAAATAAAAGTTGTAACAAAGTCCTAAATTTGAGCCTAAAAATAAGCAACTAGAACAAATATATACAGGCTGTTTACTAAAGAAAGTTCAGAATGAAATTCGATAAATAAATAAAATATATCAACAAGGAACAGATTCACTATGGATTGCAATTCCAGTCCTCAGTAACAAAAGGACAGTATTGAGCTTATATTACTGATTTACTAGAAAGGTGACAATGACTGTGAAGAGCATCTTTAAGGACAAAAAYCATAACAATAATGGAAGATTTCAATCACGCTCACATAAACTGGGTAGGTGTCAGTATAGGTGATACTGAGACAAAATTCTTACGTAACATAAACATTTGCTTTTTGGAGAAACTTGTTAAGAGACCAAAAGAAAAAAACCTAACTCTTGACTTCATACTGAATGGTGCCTGTGACCTTATTCAGGATATTGCTTTCAAAGGCCTAGTGTTACAGAAGAGTCCCATAATAGTCAGATATCACATCTCATAGGAGAAACRAAAAATCTTTTGTACCCGTGCTTAGTCTCAAAAAGGGAGCTATATAAGAAGCAGCAGCCRAAAACTTATATTTTTGAAGGTCGCAGATTGTATAATGACATCAGCTAAAACACACAACATATGAAAAAAGGCTTTAATAGCTCAAAAAGGCCAATATGGTTCAATAACAGAGGYTATCAGAAGCAAGAAGACATGCTTCAAACAGTGCAAATGTCTCCAAGCAGAAAAACAGGAAAGAACATAATATCTAGCAAGCTATATGTAAAAATGCAAAAACGAAAAAAGAAAAAAAAAAATCTTGTGATCTTTTGTTGAGAAACAACTTGAAGAAGACACTAAAACTAAAGTTTAAGTAAACCCTTAAAGCATAGCCAAAGCATGTAAGCTATCAGTCTTTCTGCAGGACCAAGTGACAACAGAGGTACAAAGGGAACATTCAAGGAGGATAATGCTGTAGAAGAAAAGCTAATAAATTACTGTAGCTGGGATATGAGCAGCCACTTAGACTCAACAATCTTTGGGGATACACGAGAGGATTTATCTTAAACTGACGTGTTAGGAGAAGGGAGCATAAAAAAAAAAAAACTGGTAAAAGTAATAGTGACACATTATAGGACACAGAGGAGCATCATAAATCTTAAATATAAAACTCCTGAAYTACCATACTAATCACTTAAAATAGCATCAGATGAGTAGAAGATGGTAAATATGAGCCAACAGTTGCCCAGCTTTTTAAAATGAGTTTTTAGGGGATCTAGAGAATTACAGCAAACATACCTGCACCCAACCAAATCATAGAATAATGAGCAAAGGAAACAGTAGATACAGAAACAAACCTGTTATAATAAAAAAGAGTCAACACAGTTCTCATACAGGTAAGTCATGCCACTGAAACTTGTTAGAGTTCTCTGTAGGGCAAGGACAAGCCAGTTTATATGTTGTACTGGAATTTTCTAAAGGTTTTTCAGCAGGATTTCTTAACCAAAGGTTCATAAAATGCCATCGAAATGTCTTCTCATGGATTAACAGCAGATTAAAAGGATAGGAAACTAAAGTAGGAATAAATAGTAAGACTTCAAATGAAGCCTCTGCCCTGAAGCTTGTGCTATTTAGTATTTTCATAAATTATCTAGAAAAGGGGTGGCAGGGATAGCAACATTTGCTACTGGTGACAAAGTATTCAGGGTAGTAAAAAGGCAAGCAAACTGCAAAGACTTGCATAGCAATGTCATGATACAGAATGATTAGGCAATAAACTTACAGGAAAAAAAACAGTGTAAATAAATGTAAAGTAACACACATGAAAAAGTAACCTTAACTATACATATTCAGTGACTAAGTCTAAAGTAGCTATTAACTTTCAGGAAAGCTATCTCAAAGTTATAGTAGATAGGACCATGAAAACACCAGCTTGGTACTCAGAAGCACTTAAAAAGGCAAATAAAGCGTTAGGAATTATTAGAAAGGAAGCGAGAATGAAAGAGAAAACACCATTATGCCATTTTACAACTCCATAGTGAGCCCGCTGCTGCAGGAAATCTGACTTCCCTGTCTTGGAAAGCACCAAAGAGCAAAGAAGGTACAGAGAACTGCAGCAACAGTGATCAAAACTCTTCAGGACAGAGAGACAACAACAGAGAGGAAATTCTGCTATTTCAGGATTCCCATAAAGTGGAAATCTTAGGGTAGAGGAGAAATTCATTTTGGAAATGCCAGCATATGTTGATTCTGAAACACAATATGCTTCTTAGGACTCTGACAGCTGTGACTGAAATTACAGTTAAACTGCTGAAGTTTCATGGCTCAAACACTCTAAGGACAGCCCTGTACTCAGTGTATCTCAGTCCCTGCGGGCACTAATTATTTTAGTCTCCTTCGCCCATGGCCTGCATGGCAGCCCCAGCCCTGGCTACCCTGAACAAATGTGATCTGTTCTGCTGCAGGAGCCTGAGTCTAAAAATTCCCACTGCAGACTTGAACCAAGGGTCTGGAGAGCTCCAGCTTGTACTAGGACTTCCAGGGATCTCACACTCAGGGACCTGGACAGAAAAACTTATCGAGGCTCACAAGTAACATGCCTGTGCAAATGTCTTTGCCTTCATCCCCATCAAGCATGCATCCTCCCCTTGAAACTCAGACACTCATTTGCCAAACAATTGTCATAAAAGAATTAAAGCTTGAAAATTATTTTTCTGACAGTCTCGATGCACAGTCTAAAAGATAAGACCACACAGAAACTCCGTATTAGGGTAGAAGAGCTCATGTGTACATATAGATATGGACAGATATAGAAAAGAAATTGAATACCGACTCCAAATCCTTTTTTTTACCATCTGAGAAGCATGTTTAAAGTAGATCGTTACGCTACCTTGCTTAAGGTCTGAAAAAATACTTCCAGTATTGTTGGCCAGCCTTCCTGAGTCAATGAACGTGATGATAGTCTACTTCCCAGCTACCAATATTCTATTTCTCAAATGTCTCTCCAAGGCAATGCAGAAGAAACTTTTAGTCACAGAGAGTCAAAGAAAAATAAAACCATTCTGTTCTACAGTGAAGTTTACAGAGGTGATGCGATTAACGGGGCACCTCAGTCTGGCAGGTAAAGACAGAATGGGTTCTAATGGCTAGAGATTAAGACTAGACAAAATCAGACCAGAAGCATTTTTCACAGTGAGATTAGATAAGCTTGGGAGCAGTTCACCAAAGGATGTTTAATATCTTTATATCCCCATTTCCTAGAAGACATGTTCTACTGCAAACAGAAATTAATACTGTAACCTATGGTACACAGGAGGTCAGACTGGACAAACACAGTCCTCTCTTCTGCTTTTATAATCTGTGAAGCTGCAAACATAAGTCACAGAAAGCACCTAATACTTTTTAAACTAGTTCATTGAAAAAAAATTCTCCTGTAGAAGACAGGAATTCCCATGGCTAATACACCAGAACATAGTTCTGAAGGCTTATAGCCTTTGCATGATTGTTTTTGTATTTTTTAAAATATATGAAATTCATGACCATGACGAGCAACTTAACAAGCAAGACCACAAAGATAAAGATGTAATCTTAATTTTAAAAAGTTTACAATTAATATGTTGCAATTGTGAATTTTCTCATCTTCCTTACAAACATTTACTTCATTACTAACCCTCTGACCCAAATTAAAGATTAATATGCATTTCCTCTTTTTCTTAGGAGGAATAGAAGATATTGGTTCTTCATTTACTTACCATATCCCATTTCTTTTTCTCACATATGCGTGTATCATACCCACAAATTTTCACGCCTTTCCAAAACAATGTCAGTCCTGATCTTCTCACCACTTTTGTTACTAAAAAGAAAGCAAAACAGCAGTAAGAACTGCTATTAACAAGCAGCCATAGCAGCAATAGCATGTAACTTACTGGATGGAGATATATCGGACTTGAAAAATTTAAGGCAAAATTTCATTCAGTATCAGCTGACAGCTATCCTTCCTCAGTTATACTTAGAGTTTTAATGAATCTCAGATTGGAACAGGAAATTCAGCTGAAACCATCAAGTCTGTCACATTTTGATCAAAGCCATTCTCTACCTCACGGTTTCTGACCAAAATCCCAAACAACCTTGGCTTCCTCAGGTTGTCTTAAATTCCTTCTTTTACTTCTACCCTATTTTACTGAATTGAGATAAATCAGCCTCAAATTTCACAGATTTTGTGACATTTTAACACAGCTTTAATACAAAGAGTGTCCAAAGTTGAAGCTCAGACTAGCACAGCACCTCTTCAGACTGATCCCTAACCCACAATATGGTGTGGCACTAGTTTGAAAACCCAGTATTTCTAGCCGGTAAATAACTTACTGCAGTTGAAACTCCAGCCCATTTGAAGGCAGTGGGAATGCTGCCATGGGCTCAATTTGGACCAGAATTTCATCATTTCACTGAAAGTTCTATATTTGTTACAATAAAAAAGCATTTTTCATTTTTTATGGTTTTTTTTATACTTGTGTATATGTATTAAAAACATCCTATTAAACATTTTATAAATGCAAACTCAAAGGAATGACTTTATCATGRGTATAGTAAACCATCCTTTTATATATAATTTGTAGCCACATTACTCTAAGGTTCAGAACCCATCAATTAGTAATTATTTCAACATGTTACTGTCATTGGAGGAACAGAGAAGCCCCCACAGCAAGGTTGTGCTTCCTCTCACTTCATTTGATTCAGTCAGGGGCTTTCCATTGAATTTGGTGCAGTTGGGTCAGACTCTGCTCATTCAACTATAGGTATATGTGGTATATTTGAGAACAATACRTACAGGCACTCAGAACATGAATAACCTGCCCCTTATGGGAATGACAGCTCTTCTCTCCAGTGAGCCAGACACATGAAATAGACCTACTCAGTTCCCTTATTATCTCTCGATTTACAGAAATTATGTAAAGTTTCATGGATTAATGATTATAGATCCATCAATGACAAACTATGATTAGCTACCTCATTAACATTAACGCACCACCTATCTAGAATGCTGTAGTAAGAAACAGTCAAAAACTAATTTCTCCTAACAGACTTTTTCCTCTCTTTAGTATTGTGATAAATGTAATGACTCAATTGTTTTTGTTGCTGTTGATGGGCAAAATTTCACTGAGTCCTCAGATATGCTAGCCATTTGTATAAGCATAAATTTAGACAAGTAGATATTCTTTTATATTTCTTGAAAGAAAAAATAGAATTGTAGAAGAGTCTAGACAAACATGCAAAGTAAACATGCCAGGATTATAGGAGATATGTCATGTATGTATCAAAAAGTACTACAACCATGATGAGTAATTTAAAGATGCATCATCGACGATGATTTCTTAAGCGATTGATGCAGATGGGTGTAGGTGCATGGCCATGGGTGTTGACAGATTTCATTGAGCCCATGACATGTGCCTTGCCTATCTGCAGTTGCTGTATTTGAGTGAACTTCCTGCTGTGCCAGCAGTAATCCAGGCATATAATTACAACATCTTTGAGAAAACTCATCTGAGGAACAAATAAGCTTGCTTTAAAAAAAAAATTCTTCATATTGCCCTGACTCATAAGTCTATGGTGCACTTAATTAAATTCAATAGGCAATTTTAGGGAGAGATAAACAAATTAAGAACCTCTACTAAATGACAAAGAAAATTCCAAATAAACATAATCCATTTTGCATTTTAATTCCAATGTTACTTGTCCTTGTCAGGGCTCATACCTGCCTTATTCATCCTTTTTCTTCTTGAAAACAGTTCTCACGTAATGATATTAAGGAAATGTACTACAAAATACATGGTATTTTTTTAAATTAGGTAACCCGCCCCATCCTCCATGGACACATAGAATAAGGTTGGAAAAGACAATTACATTTTTTTATTATGCCAAGGAGATTTTCTTTAATGATTCTTCTCCTCCTAACCCCTCTGGAGAACAGCAATTAGCATGCTGTTTGTCCAGATCCATCAACAATGGCACGTATAAAGCTGTAAATATGCCACGCATGTGTTAGATTTATTATGGTATCTTCTAGTCTGACAGATTTATACGTTGTCTTTTTTCTTGTAAAGGGGAGAACTGCTGTACGAAATAAGGAAATAATTTGCAAGCAGCAGTCCTCAGCTATGTGTAAGAGCCCACCTGAATCTAYCCAGATTCTCATGGTATTCCCATCACCTTGAAATGCCCATTTCCTACACTCAGCCTCTCTCTCACCACCTCTAGAGAAGACCATTTCCTGCTGTTGCTTTTGTGTCTCACCATATATGTCCATCATTTTCCAGAATCCCGTTTAACGTATGATTGGGGAATAGAAACCAGTTAAGGCACAGGYTCTGAATTCTGCTCAGGAGAGATCTTTTCCATCTAGGTGTCATGGAAAGTTTTCTCTGTGCAGGCTGAACCATTCCTCAAATCTCTCAAGCCTGAGAAACAGCAGACACTTCCTACCTCCCCTTTTCTCATGCCCACATTCTTCTTCACAGATTGTTCTCCCAAGCATCAAAAAGCCAAGCTTTCTGTCACTCCTGTCCCTATTCCACTGCTGAGCACCACACAGAGCACGCGTGGTCTGTGGGCAGGCAGGAGGAYTTCTGTCACCGGCAGCCAGGAAGCGTTACCCAGGGCCGTGCCGATTTACTGCAGCTGCTGGGGGAAGGCTGGAGACAGGCAGAGCGCGCTAGCAACAAATGACAGAAAACATTTGTCTTCAACCACTGAAAAGTAAAGGCAAAAAAATCTAGGGAAGCTGACAGGTGGTAAATCATGAAATGTTTCATATGGATTTTTTAAAAGATATAGGAAACCACCATGTGGTGCTCCCACACACAGTTTTATAATGTATGTGTGTCTATCGATAAAACAGGGAGCAAGGGAGATATGYGCACTGCAGAAATGTTATATGAATGCTTTTCATCTCCTTGTCATGGGGTTTCTTTCACTCCACCCACTAAACCTTGAATAGCATTCCCAGTTTCTCTAAGTCTGGCATCTTCGCTCTTTTTCTTTCTCTTTTTTTCAGCTCAAGTCAACCACTCGCTTCATTTCTCAGCTCTTTGCTCTTCTCCTTCCTGGGCCTCTGCCTCCTCTGTAGACCTGTGGTAGTTTAAGACCCAATTAAACCCTGCACCAAGTAATTCTTTCATACCATCTTTCACCCTTTTTTTTGTTATCTTCCTAGTTTGTCTAAATTCTGTACAGATTAAGACTACTTTCTYGACACCCCTGATATGACATATCTGAAAAAAGTTATGAATGTTTATAAATAATAATTGTGTTGAATAAGGGCAGGGCCTGCAATGTTTATGGGGAAAGTCTATTTATTCTTTAGACTGTGCATTTTCCAAGGCCTTTAAAACTCTTAAATGTGGGGCTACAATTTCCATTGCTTAGCTCTATATTTTGAACCTACTAGACAGACCATTTCAGAGTCTCCAAATGTAAAAATGCAGCCTTCTGACATGCGTTATGAACAGGAAATTTGTATGGATATGGAAAAGGCTGGGTTCCTTTTTTTTATGACATCAAAAGAGAAAGTAATTTGGGGAGAGAAAGTTATTCAGCCTTAAACATATGAGAAATTTTGGTGATATTTTGAGYATATTAAGTTTTTGAGCCTGACCCCAGAGCCAGACAGGCAGTTCCAAGTAAATTCCACGTGCAATTTTTATTCTTCCTCCTTTTTCTACAAACATGGAATTAAAATACAAGGAAAAAGCAATACAAGTATTGCTTTGTATATTAGAAATATATTAAGGATTTATGTATTTAGGATATAATATTAAGGATAAACAAATGACTAATGGTCATCGAAAAAAAATACTAGCACTTTGGGTGGTGTTGGCTCAGCTAAGTTGCCTGAGGTACTATGTATATCTTAAGCAATACCTTGAATTTGATTCTTTCTGCATCATAAAGAGTTAATATAGATCCTGGAGTGTTAATATGAAAGTAGGCTGTGTTATTCAGTAGACAAGATCTTGCACTGCCAACCAACTGCAGCTTTTGCATGATCAGTCGAGCTACTGAAATTGCTCCTAGCCAGGATGCTGTGGTCATTTTTAAGACACTTCATGGTGAACAGGCACTTCACATGCTTAGATGTCAGCACAATTGGTTTTTCATCTAATAGGACCTCAGGCTCTGCTATTAGAGGGATCTTGGTGACTGTGAGATGCAAGGCTCAAATGTCAGACATATAATATTTATTAGAGGCAGCAGAAGAAAAGGTTGCAGCCACCCTACATAAAATGACTTCTGAACTGAATGGAAAGAGCCACAGTTCCCAGTGGTAGAAGAGTCAGCAGTTACATACTGTAGAATTATGAATAAAATCCTTAAAAATATAAGAAAGCCTTCCATTTTCTCCAGCCAGAACCTGAGGCTATGGCTGAGCGAAATTCCGAAGGTCCAAAAAGAATGAATGACTGCAGGCTGTTGTCTGAGGTTCCAGACAAGCGATGCAATGTGCAGTACAGCAGAACATCTGTAAGACCATGCACTGAGATGCTTCCTAGGGCTTCCTGCTTCCCAAACAGGAATATCAGACCTACGGTCTCTTTCATTGTATTCTGCACTAAAGGAAAATTGTAAGGTAGGGGAATCACAATTGTAAGTAAAAGTTAAATGGCAATACAGAGTACTTAAGTTTCCTAAACAACCTACTTAACCCTCGTGAGAGGCCTACTGCAATAACAATAACTGGATTATGGCTGTGCGAAATGACCCAATACTACACAGCTGTTACAAGTTCTCTAGGAGCATTTTGAAATCCTGAATATGCTTGTGAGAAAGTGTATTTTGATTGTTCCTAAAGAAGGTAAATCAGTGTCTGAATTAATGTTCACAGAAATTTTGCAAATATTTTATTACAAAATATCCAGACCGGTAAATTGGATCCACTCTTCTATTGTTTCCCACCCAGAGTCAAAATCTACATTTGGGGTAGTGGTGTCTGATTCAGATATTCATAAGTCCAAATTTCACCCTGAAATATAGAAGGGTTAAGATTTAGAATTCCAGCTTGAACCACCCCTGTTAGCTACCGATCTTTATTGTTCAGTGGAAAATTACTTTGAATCCTGCAGCTCTGCCTTCTGTTCCTTCGAATAATTTCTTCCATATGATATTTGCTGCATGTGTGAAAAACAAATTTGTCATGCAAATGCACATATTTCCAATAGTCTCAAAGAACAGTGATTCGAACAGTGATTCAAATTTTCAGCAGCAGTAATACTGCAGAGATTGGGGGAAAACCCTCTAGAATTCTGCTTAAAGAAGAAATATGTGGAACAATAACTAAATGCAAACAATCCTTCCCATATGAAACAGGCAGAAAACTATTTGTGATGGAGAGAAATCTGCAGTGCATTTAGACAGCTTAATTTACGAAGCTTGCCAAAATAATTAAAAGAAATCTTACAAACTTTTCAACCCAAGTGGAATCTTTTCATTTAATGAGTTAAAGGAATGACAAATGTCTTGATAAATGTGAATTTTAAGTCCCCAGGCTCGATAACCTATTAAGAATCTTGCCCACACACAGTCTCTCACATGCACCAGTACTGCCTAGTCCTTGCTCAAAGCAGGGGCCCTCTTCTTGTGTGTGGTATCAAATCCTAAGTATCACACTGCCATCACCATGGTAACCGGTGGACCACCAAAATTTCAGAGAGCAAACAAACTACAGACTCCTACTTGCCTCATTATGCACTAAGATAATTTTTTCTTCCTACATTATGATGGTATTTTGAGAAAGCTGATGTGAAACACGGCCACTGCCATGTCTAAATGCTAAATAAATTCAAGACAACCACTGAGATCAATCATCCCTCATAGCAAACGTTGCACTAGTTGACAGTGGAGGCAGTACAATGTCTGGGAACACTGTAGCTGGGGCTGGGAGACTAATAGCTTCCAAGAGTACTTTTAGCTACGTTTGGAGACTTGAACTGAGAGTCCAGAACAATCAGGAGACAACCCTGACTGATTAGGCTATAGCACGGGTTACTCGTTGGAGCTGTGCCATTCGCATACCTTCTTCCTTTGGCCCTTCATAGTTGCAGGCAGCATCTTTCAGGAGGCAGTACAACATACATGCCAGAACTGCAGCTGGCAGCTGAGAAGGAAATGTACAGTAAAGTTACCATATGTGTACTACAGCAAAAGGCTCTTCCTCTAAAGAGTCAACATTTATGCAAAATATGATAAAAGATAATATAATGCTCATGAATGCTCTCAAGGCAGCTGCCACTTGTGAGTCTTTGCTGTCTCTRTAGGGAGGGATCAGACCTCTAAATCAGTTCACTCCTGAGGACTTAGTAACACATCGGGGTTCGCTATATCAACAAGCACATACACGTTTGCCTACTGTCCGCAGCTAAAAGGAGACACTCACCAGGTAACCTGCTCTGCCAAGATGTAGCTGTATCCTGGCCTGAAGACCAGCAATGATGTCTGAGTGTAGCAAACAGAGTAAAGCTCTTATCTACAGCTCTAAATCCATTTATATTCTCACTTACACATGACTTATATCGGTTTCAGTGGGTAGCAATTCTACTTCTCTGACAGTATTTTATAATAAGAGGTCTATTTAAAGTAAAGAGGGAAATACATTCTGATTCCAACAGTGCACTCAGGATGGAAACGGACTTCCAGCTGAAGACATTCTTGTAGTTGTATTTTATTGGTTTGGTAGAGCATCAGCAGTAAAAAATGAATATGTGGAATTTATCAATTAACTGACATCAGCCTAAGACAAATCTTCAGCACCTCATGACAGTCTGCAGCGGCTGCGCCCACCTGCAGTGCTGTTGGATGCACTCTGCTAGCAATGCACTAGCTCTTTCCAAGCAATTTTCATTTTTGTGAATGTAAATATTTTTATTCTCAATTCTTAAGTGCAAAGGCTTTTAAGTGAGCAAGAGAAAAAACATGCCAACATGTACTTGCATTATATTTCYATTTTTATGGCTTTTCCTTGTAATGCCAAAGTACCATGCATTTATTTGGTTTGACCCAATTAAGCAATACATGAAAACCTACTTCACTAAAGTTCACTGATGCCAGCCACTGCTGCAAATGACAAACACAAGGACTTATTGGGTTACTGCTGCACATTGAAATGTAATCAAAGGCTGAAATGTAAAAACATACAATGAAAAATGCAGTTGTCCTCCAAAAAGAACTTACTACTGGTGAGGATTTATATTACATTCCGCTAAATACAAGCACAATATATTTACTGGAGAAATTGTAAAAGGTAATGAGCTAAGTTACATAGGAAAGATCAGTCCTTATACAATGAGGATACAGTACTAATGTACTGTTTACAAGCCTTGGAAAAAATATCTTAAAATATTGATGGTCTAGTAGAAATTGGCGGAAACAATGAAATGTATAATACCAGGATGTATTACAACACGCTTACACCCAAAGGTATACACAACATGCTTATACCCAAAGTCTGATCATCAGCATCAATTAATGTCTAAGGGCAATCAATGAGAAAACTTTGCTGCTTTGTAGTTAGGAACTCATTCTTGAAAAGCCACTCTGCCTTTCACAGCTCCTTTCCACCATTTCTTGCTAGTAGACTGGCAAAYAGAAAATATATTGATGCCACCTAAACATCTTTCTGCATAATTCACAGGTGCCATAACGCTTGTGCCCAAACAAACAAATGCACCTGCATTTACCTGCAGTTGTAAAACTGAAGCCTCCATAYGGTAAACTGCTTACTTTCACAAAAAATACACCTCCTCAAGGTGTCCTGTCCTGTGCCAGCCCATGCAAAGCTCCACACTCCTCTTTAATTTAGTTCTGTCCCTTTACTCTAAGCTGCAAGGACTGTGCCAGGAGTGAATATGCTTCCTGACATGAGACACAGTGACGTTGTCACCACAGAACATGTTGAATAGCACTAAAAAAAAGGGGGGGAAATTTAGCTTGAAATATAATAAATGCAAGATAACCAGTCCAAAGAGGAGCAACATATACTTTAGCCTTAGCTCAGCTTGTGCTGGAGACAAGCACAAATATCCCTTCTTAATGGCAACAGAAAAMTTCCTGCTATGTGAGCAGGGTGGTGGTAAGGGAAGGACAGGATGTTGAGCTGGAGTATTGCCCCTTGTACCTCATCGTTCTGCTCGGCCAGAGTAAAGAATACAGTCAAAAGATAAGGAGCATCCCAGAGCCTGGGACGCCAGAGCCAGTGTGCAAGAGCTGTGGTGTGCCACAAAGAACTGCATCTACCAATATAGCAGCTCTAGTTCTGGATGAACTTTCATGTTTAAACATAGATTCACACAGTCAGTCACCCACAGCAGTAAAAAGTTATCCCCAAAGGAATGAGATGGATACATTGCACCATTGCAGCAGAAASATGTTATTAAGAAGTGGAGTTTGCTATTCATTCCCTTTAAAACACTTAAAGTAAACTGTTTAAGTAAAACTTGGGCTTCTATCTTCTGCTTCACTTGAAATTCTTTGTAGAAGGCATGAATCACACAAGATATGACAACCACCATATCTGGAGGAATAGCTCGTCTTTCCGAATCTCAGCACGGAAACTAATGATAAGGATACTGGCAAAGGCTACAAGCAAGCTTTTGGGACTGTGATTATCTAAACTTGATGGGATTAGTGCCTGCCTGTTCTACTCTCCTTTGTGTATGTGTGGATTCGTCACTTCTGAGACCATTCCCGTTACCCAGCTGCTCCTGTTATTGATGACAGAGTGGAAGTCAATTGAGAGGAATGTCTCAGAAGCCCTTCACAAATCGTTGGGGCTCTCCCAGGCGATACAACAGCATTATTGTTACAAAGCACCAGGGATGTGCTCAGTGCTTTCCTTTCCCCAAAGGGCTTAGTCACACAGGATTGCAGATAAGGAGAGCGGTGAGCCAGCTTAGGACTGCTGAGTATGCTGCTTTGCTAATTGTGATTCAGTGAAGATGAAATATAATTGTGATTCAATGAAGATGAAATAGATGCTATCTGTTGGTCAACAGCAATGCTGTGGCCAGCACACACAAGCACATATTGTGCATACAACCCGACAGGTCACCTTTTTTTCCAGAGAGTCCTCAGACACTCACGTCGGCTGCTGTTTCTTTCACTGGTCCTGTTTTTTACTGCTTTTCAAAGCAGCTCTAGAGAGTGCTGACATGAGCCACCGCTCTTGGACAGCACAAGAGTAACCAAAAGCCCTAGAGAAGGCTCACCACCCAGAGTAGCCACACTCCTGGGGTCCCAARGAAGGATCCTGCCAGGATGTGGTCAGGTTGTGTGGTCCGTGCAAATATGTGGCCTTGCAGGGGGATTGGAGGGGAGGCATCCTGGTAAAATGATGCATTGCTGGACATACAGGAGAAAATCCTGGTTAGTTTGGAGGTTTTTCAAGTATTAATGTCTAGGGAATTTTATTTATGGGCCAAGTGTGGTCTATGTTTTTAGAGCTTTTCCTTGTAATGTCAAGGTACCATGCATTTATTTGGTTTGACCTAATTAAGAAATATATGAAAGCCTACTGGGGTCACTCTAATTTTGAGCTAGTAAGGAATTGCAAAGAGAGATTCCTGCATCTCTGAAAACATTTAAATCTTCTATAGGATGTTGTCACCAAAGCAAAATTAGAATCTCTGAACAGTATTATCCCTTTTTCCATCTTTATTTCTCTTTGTACTGGCATTCACAGCAGTAAATGCACAATGATATTATACCCCTGTCTTCAGCTGATAATGAACAATCCACCAGATAGATATATAGCTGTCACTTTGTTTCTAGGATCCATGGCATATATTGAAAGGACATTGCAGGGTTTCAGCATTGTGAGTTTGATATATGTAAATGTTTTTAAAGTTTTACTGACAATGGAAATTCATTCTGTGAGCTATACATCACTAGACTGATGTCAGAGAACATATTAACTTCCAGTCATTTTGGCATGCCGTTCTCCTAGTGATGTAGCAAAAAACTTGGTAAGCATTCAAGCAGCTTCTAATTTAATTTACAACAGGTCCTTTGACACAACAGCAAACTGAGCACATCCCAGTTAAAAATAGTGTATGGAAGTTCATTTCCCAGTTACTTTGGTGACATACAGGAATACTAAAGAGCAGGTTTCCTTGATTCTGCTCTTGGAATAGCGGTATCAATAAATTTCAGTAGAAACAATTTTTGGGAAGAAATTCAAAATCACATATCCATGTCCACTCTAAGATTTGTTACAAATGTGAGTCCTCACTTACTTTATATCACAGCATATCTTGGTATCTTGGTATTCTTCTCTTGGCGTAATCCTGTCAGCTGTGCAAATTTGAATTACTTTCTCTTCAAGTGGTAGTTATATCAAAATTCACTAATTTCATCATCAAAAATAAAACTCAGTAATTTCAGTCAATTGTTCAGTCATTGTTCAAAATCACACTGACCAATTACATGGCAGTGCTTTGTCTAGTGCTGATTAGAACTTTGTGCCTCCATTATGCAAAGTGGATCATACAATAGTCATCAGTCACAGACTTTCCTGCTCCCCAAACCTCTCCTGAAAAGTGTTAGGCAATTACCCTCCTATCACGCTTGCATTGTCTGACAGTAAAGCACAACTTTCACTAGGAAAAAATGATAAAAAAATCATTGCCTGGACCAGATTCCCAGCTCTTGATAAATCCCCATGAAGACTGAATCACTGTAAACCAGAGTGGAGCTGCTTTTCCAGCTCCCACAGTGCTGCAGGATAACAGCACACACCACTCCATGGTTCGGGATGGAGCAGTCAGAATAAGAAACTTTCCCCTCCTCAGGTACCATCAACCTCATGGGAAGAGCTTTAGAGACCGAGATGCACAATGAAAACAGCTCAGTTTTACACCAAGAGTTACACTTACAAAATCCGAACATAAAATTGAAAGAAGCTTTAGTAGGACAGGGATGTGTTATGTGTACTTTAAAATCACTGCTCGGGAAACCAAGCCCAGTGCAAAATAGAGTCTGAGTTTCAGTGAGATCCTTGGCAAAAATTCAGAAAGTGTGAGCTAGGACCTAAACCCATTAGTGGTCTGGTTTCACACACACTTAGATTTTAGGCTGTAAAAGTCACACAGCTCATACAGTCATTAGTCATCCCTATGCACAATACATACATACAGAGGCAAAATGAATGTGGTTGCTGACCTATAGCAAAGAGCTCTTATGAACACCTATCTTGAACATTAATATTGATAAAAGTATCGTTAATAATATAGGATAGCAGAGTAAATTGGTTTCAATATATATAGGAACCTCTCAAACTTTTTTTCCTAGAGCTGGGGTAGAACCTCTGCTGACATTTATATAAAGTCAATTATTTCTTTTTTTTTTTTTAAATCTTGGTGATTTTTCATGCCTCTGTACTTGAAGAGTCCAGGTAAACAGGGACTGAATGCTGAAATGCTTTGAGAAAAGCAATTGACATAAGATTTCCAGCCCCAGGTTGAAGAATGAAAAGGGCTGGAGCACCAGATTAGCATCCAGAGGCTAATTCCCTGCCTGCATACACGAACGCAGCTCCACTAGGCAGAGAATTTGCCCCCCAGTCCTGTGACTGCTGATCCGAACTGAATCCATTCTCCTACGGTCTACTGCAGAAATGGCCTGACAATACCTTRCTGTTGCTTTTGCAAGCTCACAGCTAAAAGTGAGATAAAAGACTACACCAGAAACCTTCACATTCGGGTTTATCTTCACAGCCAAAGCTGCACTGTTAGCTACTACCTCTGGCTGCCACGTCATGTCCTCTCCCACAGTCCTTGCATATTAGCTGCCCTTTAAATGACTCATCCACTTCTGCATCTGGAAAGAATATCTCCTTTGTATTCTTTTGAGGAGGACTAATAAACTGCCTGAGTCATCACCATTTTTCACATGGTCTGGTCTTAATGTTTCAATACTCCAGTTTAGACAATATCCACTTGGAGGAGTTCTTTGCTCAGCAGCAGGAAAGAAAATAACTTGACTCCCTAATGAAAACCTCGAAAACATCCCAACTACTAAAGGGTAATGAGACATGGCCCTGATTGATTGCCTAATAACCTTTATCTAGATACTAATGAATGTAATAAATTGTGGGATTTATGGGTAGCCCCTGCTCAGAGACCATCCTTTAAAGCACCTACTTGGAGAACACTAAGTTGTGACGTGACTTCCAGCTTCAGTTTCGCTGGAAAAAAAAGGCCTGTATAATCTGTAGACTTGAACTGACAATCAATCAGCTGAGATGTTAAAGTGAAACAGTCTAGGGGAATAAATTAGCATTAAGTAAAGTTTGAGTATTATTGGGGGGAAAAAAAACCTGTATTTAAAAGTTCAGGCATACTTTGGAGGTCACAAGGGCCAGTCTGAATAGTAATATGATTTTATCATTATGGTTATTTATTACAATATTTGATAATTAATTAGTATCTTAAAATCAAGTCCCAGGCAGAAAATCTTTCTAGCATGTCAGAACTAATTGTAACATTTGCAAAAAATCTCAAAGCAACTTGAGATACTGAATCCCAGCTCCAAAAGTTACAATTTCTTCAATCCAGATTTCCAAAGGTATTTACATATCTAACTCTCATGTAAATCAATGTTCTGACTATAAGACTTTATATCTTAAGTGCTTTCAATACCACTTAGACTTCCCAGACTTGGAAAGTAGGACTTTCAGGCTCACTAATTTTTGTTTGCCATTTAAAATCTTACCCCTTATACTTTTGTTCTAAAAGAAGAAAAATTAATCAGACATCTGGGATAAAAGCAGGGTAACCTATACAGGAGCTTCTATTTGGATTGCCAGTTCTCATATTTGAGAGCAGAAACTGAATCCTTACCATTTTTTGTGTTACTTGGCATCTCCAGGTCTATTTTGTTCCTCCACTACTTTAGGGCAGGAACTTGTGGCCAGTTTTTAAGGGGCTTCTGTAGCTAGAGGACTCCTCCTACAGACAGCCTGATCTATGTGTTTCTCCACTTCAGGTAATACAGTCAAATCTCAGTGTCAAAGTGCAGCTGATCATCACACATGTGCCAATGAGTTCTGGCCCTTTCCCCTCCAGCTCAAGGACACTGGCCATGCCAGAGGAGCACCTGGCAGCTCCCTCAGGCAATGGGCTCTGCTCCAGTCTCATTAAGAAAGCGGGTGGGTAGGTTGAATCCAGCAGGATAAAACTGGGTCTAAAATGCTTGAGGGTAGGTTGATGGTAGCAGAGCATCTCACAGCGAGACAGAGCACAGCTCATAGCTCTTGAAGTGATATGCTAAGAGCAAGCACTACCCTATGACTGCTGTGAATAGATTCTCTGTATTTGGGGAACAGTTTTAACATTAGTTACTTCYAAAAGAAACCAGATAACACTTTCAGGACGTTCACTGCAAAAACAATTTTTCTCTACTCTTTACAAACCTGAGACAAGTCCTAAGAGCTCCCAGGAAACTGAAACATCTCATATGAAGGCAAGAACAGTAACATCAATAAAGCCTATTTACAGCAGCACTTATGAATCATCAGTGCCTCATGCTCATTTTGATTGTGCAAATATTAATAGCCTTTTACTTCTTTTTATGCCAGCATAAAATGCCAGCATTTTGCTTGCCACCCAAAATCAATGCCAGTACAAATGAACAACGTACAAGAGAAAGTTTCCAGTATTGTCTCTATTTTAAGATTCCAGTGTTGGTTTTCCAACTTTCAAAAAGATTCAGTATAAATCAGTAGTAWCTTTGTGGCAATATCAATGCCCATGATTATAAATATTCATAGAAACAGTAAGAGAAAGAGCTTTACTTTTCCAAAGACAATTGGTTCTCTTGTAGAATTTACTAATCTGTACCATTGACCATCTAGTTTTTATTCTTTGAGAGAGAACATTTAACTCTTGCCAGGTGATGGTCTCTGCATAACTGCCCATTCCCTGTGTTGGGAAGAACAGTGTTTCAGATGCTTTGTGTGGTGTCAACAAACAGTCTGCTCAAGACTGCAGAGAAAGCTGCAATCGCTCTGTGGTGATGATTTATGAGCAAAGTGCAGTCATGCAGCCTCGCCAGAAAGCATCTCCCAACATGCAGCATTGATGGTCTTTTAGAAACACTTCTGCTTCTACCCTGTTTTTCCCAGTCCCTAAAGAACTTAACCTACAACTAATCCCGGGTTCAAGTGCTGCCACTGCAACATTACCGTATCTGCTGCAGGAGAAAACAGATGCACCTCCAAGACAGGTCTCACAGGTGTAGCTGGGACTGGCAATATGTGAGAAACCCCAAAGCTAGCTAGTATCAGCAAAGTTACAAAGGAGACCTTGCTTAGGAAGGCAAAGCTCATTTATCACTTCTTCTAGCAAGCTGGACCCAAAGGTCCAATTTTTTTCCAATTTCCTTTTTCTTTTGAAACCTTGAATAGCAAATAATCTTTGCAAGCCCTGTAAAGTATGAAAATGTTTCCAGGAAGGAATCTCAGATACGGGCCTAAGTGAATAACATATTATTTTTTAAAATCCCACATTAACAACTGTTTCCAGAATTGGAAGCCTCAGGGGTTTGACAGGTTTATTTTCTGGAAGCACGCATAATGTGCAAATTAAATATAAAAATTATAAAATTTTTTTAGAGGTAAAAATAGAGCTGAGGTTCAATTAACTTTTAAGATGCAGATACTGTCCTCTCAGCACTATATAATTCCAAACTGCAAAATGGTCTTGTTTATATTTTTCTCACTATGCAAAGAAGGGAGRAATAAGAAACAAATTTTGCATTTTATGGCATCTAAACGCATGCTCCTCCTTCCAAACACAGAGCATAAACATGAATGCACCACACACTATGACTTCAATTATATTATAGCTCTGTCAAACAGAGCTTTAAAATAGCGACATTAACTACCAGAATATGCTCTAACTAAACCACCATGCAATCCTACCAGCATAAATACTATCTCCTTCATCTTCACTCACCCTGTTTGTTAATCCTGTCCACTACACTCAAACTATATTCCACAATATCACTTTCCAAACTGAGGACTTTGCCTTTTGTTAATTTCTATTAATTCACTGACCAGTAAATTAAAATGATGATAGCAAACATAAAAAGGCATCATATTAACTAATTAGATGTCCAATCAACTTTTAGCAAAGGGCACGGTAAATTTATTTTTATGTCGTTGCTAAATATCAGATGAACAAAACCACTAAAATGCTCTGCATTTCTATTAATTAATGCTCTCTGTGAATGAAAGGAGTTAAAGGAAGCTATCCTGGTTTATATATTAAACYGAGGTTTGGTCTTCCTGCCTTATCATATCTAAAATGATTGATTTAACCTTAATAGCAACCATTAAGTATTAGGAAAGCATTACTGCAACAAGGGAGATACACATGAGTGCCACCAGTTCAGCAACAGTATGTGCCCTGTATAAATAATAGGCTCAGAGCTAGATTSATCAAAGGGAGAACAGGAAGATGTCTTGAAAGGGAGAGAGGGAAAATGAATTTGATGAATCATGTAAGTGGCAGCCTACATCTTGAGGGAACAGTTCTACATACTGTAATTATGAATGTGTTACATGCAGAGTTTCATCAGGAAATGCTGAAGAGGAGAAAAAAAGCTTAGAAACAGCATGTTGGTGGGTACTCCGCCTGGGTGGTTCCAATTCAGGGCCCATGAACACTTCCAAACCAGGCTGGGACAGGCCCCAGTGGGACTGGGAGTTCAACAGTCTCTTCTGCAAGGCACCATCTGGGAGAAGGAAGGAAATACAAGACTCCATATGCGCTTTATAAGGGCCATTATCTTGCCACAAAGCTCCTGTTGATCACAGACCAAAACTGCAGCAGCCAGTCCCTCAGCCAGGCCAGTCCTTTGTGTAATTTAAGGGAACTCTTTTGCAGCTTCTTTCCAACTCAAGTGCATAGGACAGTAAAGCATTTGCATTTGTAGAATAAAACCCACCGAAATAATTTAGAGAACTTATGTTACACAATATTTGTGGAAAATATGGTACTAGGCCAGTTAATACTGATGCTGGCTGGACACACGTTCATCCCTTTTTTCTCTCTCTTTCTTTCGAGGGCAGCAGGGCGGGGAGAAGAGCCGCTGTCTGCCATCCATCCCACAGGACTGATTCCTTCATGTCCTGCTTTCAGCTGGGATCGAGTTAATTTTCCTCCTAGTAGCTGGCATAGTGCTGTGTTTTGGATTTAGCATGAGAATAATGTGATAATACGCTGATGTTTTAGTTAGCACAAGCACTGCTTAGCAACAAGTCAAGGACTTTTCAACTTCCCATGCTCTGCCAGCAAGGAGGTACACAAGAAGCTGAGAGGGAGCACAGCCAGGACAGCTGACCCAAACTGGCCAAAGGGACATTCCATACCATATGACATGCTCGTATACAAACTGGGGGGAGTTGGCCAGGGGGCAGCGATTACTGCTCAAGAACTGGCTGGGCATCGGTCGGTGGGTGATGAGAGGTTGCATCACTTGTTTTTTCTGGGTTCTGTTTTGCTCTTTTTGTTGTTTTCCTTTTCATTACAATTTATTATTATCATTAGGATTATTATTTTATTTCAATCATTAAACTGTTCTTATCTCAACCCACGAGTTTCCTTACTTTTGCCCTTCCAATTCTCTCCCCCATCCAATCGCAGGGGGGAGCTCCATCGTACCCGTGAGCGAGCGGCTGTGTGGTGCTTGGTTGCTGACTGGGGTTAAACCACGACACTTCATCACCCAGACTGGCTACCAAAGCCCACCATCTCCCTCTCTTTTTCAGCAGGCCCAGGCTTCCTTCTAGTGTAAATGCATGTGCGCAGCAAGTGGGGAGCACAGTCTCTGCATTCACACCCAGGTCCCACCTGGAGCAAGGATCTAAAATTCACTCACAGATCCCCCCAGTTTAGAAGTATCCTGTGGCTACTCATATTGATCAAGTTATCTGGAAGCTCAAGAGCCACTGAAAGAGAGACGGATGCAATACCATCATGTCACTGATAGTATCATACGAACAGCAAACTACACAGAGTGAATCCCCACTACAGCTTTCATAGCTGATAATTTATAAACAACTCACAGACTGAGTTGTAATTACATATGGCATTCACTGAATAATTTCGAATTAATGAATGTGTTCACAAGTGCTTAAAGCCCTTTCACAGATCATTCGTACACAAAAAGGGCTTCAGAAGCACCACAAGAACTTTTGGGAAATAGGCTTTCACTGTAAGTGGGGTTTATAGTTTGAATTCTCATTGATGCTTTGCTAAATTAAGAGAAGGAAATTTTCTCACCCAGATTTAGATTATAGACTAGGTTGGATTATCAGAGGGTCTAAATGAAGCTCATGCTATTGAAATCAATAGAACAMCACCATATTAGATACATTTAGCATCTAGCTCACTAGTGTGGCAATCCTCTTTAGGCAGAGTCACAGCTCTAGGGGGGAAAAGGTTTACAACCACCCCTGTCCACAAAACCCTGCTTAAGCAGCAGCAACTATTTTGGGAAACTATGTTCCATTCTGCCCTAACACTTTCAGACGYTGTAGCTGAAAATGCGTTGGGACAAAACTGATTACCAATGAAGTCTAAATAGTACTGTAGGAACAGCCTTTGGCCTTGCAGACATCTTAGATTCTTTACTGGAGTAGAAAATTAAATCCATGAGATATATCACAACATTTTGTCACTACTAAGTCATTTCATCCTGCTACTTGGCTGGGAAGCTATGTCCCATGTTGTTAGATAAGCACTTGGTCAAAGAAATTCAATAATACATAGTTTCTGGAATTGGTTATGGTGAAGTGTTACATGGGGAGCTAAACAAGAAAAACTAAAGAAGCTACAGCTGGTGACAATACAGGAAATGGAAGCTCCTTCAGCCTTATACGTCCTTCTCTCTGCCAGCTACCCATGGGAAAGAATAATCTGAGGTCTTAAAAGAACTCTGATGCACTTCCAAAGCTCTTCGAGGTGTTTCCAGAGGCCACTTCTTCAAATTGTGAAGCAGAGGTAGGCAGGATTAGAAAGGATCTCCTAGGYAATTAATTTCCTGACTGCGAAGGAACAATAAGTGCATGGCAAATTCACAGATCATAAGACATCAGCAAGTATTTTTTAAACAATCAAAAGACAGGAAATGGGATGACCTACATTTTTAATCTAACTTCTTCACATCCATCTCAGAAAATTTCCATGCAATAAATTTTAAGGCTCTGCCCAGTTTTTAATTGCTGATAGTTCATGCTAGCCTGCACTGTACACTTCAAAGTTTGACAGATCATAGAGATTTTCCACAGGTAAAGCAGTGGCGCTGGAACCACAAGTGCAGCAACTTTAATTTTAAACCATACATTTTTCTCTTTAACTTAAACATCCCCTTTTAGTGTAAAATAAAAGAACTGTACAGTATAGCTGACCGAGTTTTTATTAAACTTCAGTGGGATGCCTATCCAGTCTGTGATGAGTTGACATTGATTTGAACTAAAACACATGTAGATTTATAATATCTGGATTTAAAGGTGATTATTTATTGTCAGTGCCACACGGATGCCAATGGACTGCCAGGGGGAGAATACATTATCATGTAAACAACAAAACAGAAGAGAAAAGTATTTTTCAAAAAACATAGAAGACAGTATTTAGGATATATTAGCAATATTTGGTGAACTTACTGCTGAGTAAAATGGGCAAGCTTAACAAAATACAATTAAAAATTAAATATTGTGTCATCATGTGTTCAACTTTGTCAGCTAAAACTGATTTAGACAATACTTCTAAACRAATCATTTTGCCTTTCTTCACTTTTAATATACTTTATACATAACAAYACATTGCCCCGGTTTCATAGGAATCACAAGCTGATCCATTGCTATTCCAGATGTCTACAAAGAGCTGACACAGAATTCCTGATTCAAATTGGAGTATATTGCTAGATCTGGCCTAAGTACATTACATGGTAATCCAGGAGAACTGCRGTACAAATCAGTGATAGGAAAAGTAAATGGCAAAAGAAATTCCATTTATCACCACTTCTAAAAATAATCACAAAAGAAAAGTCCCAGGAAATAGTGAGCATTTTTACTTGCTTTCCTCAATTTTTCTTTTAAGCTGTTAACCCATCCCAGACTAGATGATGATACTCAAGCCCTCCAAAAAAACACTAAGTATCCAAGATGACAACATTGTTCCAACTGAGCTGGAATCTCTCCCTAGGAGAGGCAAAGCAGGGGCAGCAGCACACCAGGCTGACCTGATGATGCAGATGGGGTGGCTATTGCCTTCTTCCTGCCACGACACAGAGCAGGCTCCTAGCTAGGAATGCTRACAAGGTGAGGGAAGAGGGTCGCACCCGTCCTTCCTTCAGAAATCTGCTCCTGAGGCTCAGTGGAAATGTTTCCAAGGTCTGATGAGACTYGAATGTTAGAGAGCACTCTGGATATATCCACAAATAACCACTGACCTGTGGGCTGGAGAGCCAGGTCCTTTTGGAATGAGGTACCTCTGGGCCCAAGCAGTACGTACACGTAGAGTACTGCCAGTCAGTAGCTTTTCAATATCACAGGAACAACTGAGAGGAAACAAGGATCCATCTTTTCCACTGAAAGTTCTTCTGCAAGCTGTAATTTCAAGATGAAAAAAAAATACACATTTTTGGAAGCCAGGAAGAAGGCAGAAGAAAACATATTGCACGGATGCCATGATAACTACTCTCCAGTCATTTGGTAAACACATTCCTGAGAACACTTGTCATCATCTTTTTCCTTTTCATTTTACTGATCTTACGCTGTGTAGTAAAAGAAACACCTGTGAAAACAAATGCAAGAGTGATTGCACATTCAGTCAGAGAGTTACATTTTGCTATCCTGCACAATCAACAATGATGAAAATTTAAAGCAGGAGGTCAGTAAGTGACAGCCACTGCTGTTTGATCGGCAGAGCAGCGATCTGTGTCAAATGGCAGAGACATGCTACACCTCTCAGCCAAGAGGTGACCACATCCTACATATTTACCATGTAATTTGGCAAGTTTGATGATTTTCTTGACTTCACATTCCTTGAAAAGATGCCCTGAATCCACCTTCACACATTCTCTGTGCAAATTTACAGATCTGTGTACTCTCTATCCTCTCCAAATCACTTCTCAGGGACAATTTGTTAGTGATGGTGAGGGGATGGCTTTGTAACATTCCTCAACCTTTGCATACGGATGGACGCGTGGGTACAGTGACCAACTGGTCCTCAGTCCATGCTCTTAAGCAAGCCCTTGATATGTCAAGAATGACGATCTGGGGAAAGAAAACTTGATACCTTTACCTTCATATGTCACACCTCATCTCAGGAACTGAAAGCACTGGGTCATACTGGCAAATTCCTATCCTAGAGATGCAGAAACTAGTCAAAAAAGGAAAGTAACTTTGCAAAGGTCATGTCCAATTCTACCATGTCTCCCTGGATCAAATGACAGTATTTGTGCAAACCCTGAATTTAAATCCTACCCTCTTMTTGGAGTAAATCATGACTACATGCAAAACTTCCTGTGTTTTAACAGAAAGACAAAAGACAAAAATTGAGCAGCATCTAAATATTCTTTAAGTAAGAAAATCTGTGCATATACATTATGTCTGTTCCTTCATCCTTCTTTAATTTTTTACACCTATAAAGCAAGTCCTTTCCAAGTCTCTTTTTGCTTTGCATTAGCTGAATTTAATTGTAAGTGCTAACTGAGAAGTCTCAGAGTCTCTCAGCTCATTAGCGAAACATGCACCAAAAGAGTTAAGTAGGCAACTGACATTTTATCATTTTGTACCTTTAAGCTTATTTTAATGAGAACAGATCCATTTTTTAGTAAATTCATAAATAACTTTCCTCATAATGAATTGCCTCTCCATTAAATTTTAAGATGGATTTGAATTTGCCAGGAGAAGGATGATTTCCTTTGTAATTAACTAATGTATCAAAAGGGATCATTTATAATATCTGTGGTCAACGTCAGTCAGAACTGTTACAGGGCAGCACGGTAGGGCATGACTAATGAGCACATGATGGAATCAAAACTGACAGACAGAAAAGTCATAAATCTTTAATTTGCATCCTGAATTTCACATTTGAAATGGGCAGCTTGTATCAAAGTGATATGATTTGTGGACAAGCTACAAGCTTGAAGTCAATGTCAAATCTGAAACATGTGGCTAGCCATTACTCTCTTCAGAAAGCGGCTGGAGAATTGAGCACTGCTTCTCATAGTCTCCTTAGGTACCCATGTGAATAGAAAGGCACCAGGACCTATTCCACTTCCATCAGCAGATTTTCTAAAATGTTATGTTTCTCATGAGTGCTCCTGAAAATGGAAGTATTGATTACATAATATACTAAAGTGATGGGTGCTCTATAAATACCTAAGATCGATAGCATTCTTATCCTGCTTATCCTGGACAACACCACTCTGCATCTCCACTCTAAATATTCACCCTTCTCTCGTCTTAGCTCCTCTGCCTAACCCAATTTGTTCCACCCCAGCAGCTTTCTTACTCAGTCCTCCATACAACTACTCTCAAAACAAGGCTGCTCGAGCACCTGTCACTTATTCTTATGAAAGTCCTAGCAACTCTTTTCAGCATCTTCCAATCCTTCTATGAATGGTTACAAACAGATTGTGTTATCTCTTGGAAAAGGAATGTTACAGTGTTCATGCAATTCTCTCACTCTAGTTCGAGGGTGTTTGGTTCAAACCTGTGGTCAGTGCTGTAGAGGAAGTCAGCCTGAAAGACTACATCTGCCTTTATGATGCTTCAATATCAAACGGGCTTAATCATCTCACAGTGTGGATGGGATGACTGCGCAATCGTGGAGCTACACCTATGTCACATGGCCAGACAACGCTCAGAGGAGAAAAACGGGCTGTAAATCTCATACTCTCCTCTTCAAACATCACTGTTTTTTCAAAAGCTATGGCTATTAGGCTATGCATATATTCATTATCAAGCAGCATGGAATAATAGCAGATCTATAGAGCAAAAAGATGCTGAGGTCCTGATGTCCATGATATGCCTACTTCAGGGTGTTTCTTCCACTTCAGACTAGTTGTAGTCTGATCCCATGGACTGAAAGCCCATTTGCACTTGGAGTACTTCAGCTGCACTCCCAGAGTGTCTTCTAGTTTCCTTTCATCCAGAGGGAGTCCACTTCACGTGCTTTGAGACTGCTCTCTGATGCTAACCAAAGTACATATAGGGGGATCACCAGAAGACTACCTTCAAAACATGCTCCTGATCCAAACTAAAACCACTAATGTAGGCACACCACATTATCTGCCTCTTATCCAAAGATGCCATCAAAAGAGGAAGATGGGCCCAATCTCACCTTCATACACATCACATCACTGAACTTAGTGAATGCCAAAAGGTCCAAGAGCTGGCTTCAGCGTTAACATGCATGCTTGAACACAGTAAGCCATGCCATATGCAGGACAATTCCTTTGTCCAACCAACAGAGGCTAAAAGGCAGGGCACGGTGCTGTGCTGCTCATCCAGGCTCTRACCAGCAGTGTGCATCTCCCCAGCTGGGCATGAAGTCATGCTGTGTCCATTCCTGGCTGCCCAGAGAGCTGCAGGCACAGCGTTAGGGGAAGCATAATGGTCATAAGAGGTGGGGTCATACATAATGGTGGGAAAAAGGGGTGACAAATATGGTCTTATATTGAAATCAGACCAAATAACTTCTATAGGCCCAGTTACTCACATGAGTTTGGTACACCCGAGCAAGCTCTATTGCACTGATATTGTTTCTAACACCACAGAAAAGTGGTTAATATAATATAACAAGTTAATATAATATAATATAAGTTAACATAARTATTGTAAAAAAGTCTCCACATCAATTCTTTATATCTTTCTGCTTCTAATAGTTCTTAACCCTTATCCAACCTGCACACTCATTCCTGGTTTTTCAGTCTTGGCAGAATGCAACATTATTATCACAGTCAATATTACTATTAATAACAAAGTGTGACACACCATCCAGATCTGAGTAATACCCTTCTGGCATAAAAGTTGTTTCTAGGACCACATGGTGCTAGGCCTAGCCTACACGCAGCTATAGAGGCTGGACAGAGATGTTTGAAGCTTTACACACCATATGGAATGAGCAAAAATTAACTAGGAAGCACACAAAGGGGCTAGGAAGACTGCCAGTATTTAGAGAAGGCATTCCCTCAGGTTTGGGGCATGCAGCAAATGAAGGAGAAAGGCTTTCTGGATCAAGGCCTTTTGTATTATATAGCAAGGGCTCATTTTGGCTCTGCTTGCCTTAGAGGTAAAATTTTGGTTATCAGCTGCCACTTTGTGTTTAAAAAGCAATCGTTCAAACATGATTTCTACACAGGGATAGCAAAGCTCGCCCAACATRAGGGTTAAATAAGGTCTGTGATGCAAGAATTCCACTCTGTCAATGTCAAGAGACTACCCTTAATATTAAAGCAAGGATTTACTCCTAATGACAGCAGCCTGTGTACATGGCAACATACTGTATTTACGAAGCCCTTTACAAATATCCTCAATGGTTCCAAGCTGGGAGCAACCTAATAGAAATGTATTCTACAATCTACATGCTAAATCATCCTTCTGAAGGTCATGTTTTTCCACCTCATTGTGTTTCAGTCAGCTCCTGGTAGATGGCCATATTTCCTGAGACACAGTGCCACAGAGTGAAATAAGGGGAACATTTTGGCCTATACTCAGAATATTTTTGCTTTCAGGGGTTTAAATGCTTTAACAGCTGCTTGGAGTCTCACATAGGGCAAGTAATAATGAAGCTTGTAAGGAGCACTCAAAAAAAGAAAAATACAACCAGATATATTTGCTGCATTACTCTTCAGTAGAAGACTTTTTTTACCTACTGTTTTTGGTAATGTGAAGACTAGTTCAGCACGAAGGAACTCAGCAACRTTTTTGAGACGAAGGATATGTATCTGCTCTTTTTTATTTCATCTTTATGACCCTGCTGAGAGACAAAGAGGAAGAAAGGATTTTAAGCTCCTGTACTTAATACTCATTTCAGGACATAGTACTTAAAACATTCTGTACTTCAAAATCAAATATATGTCAATTTGGGTTTAAGATACAAGATTTTCATTTGCAATGTCTGTATTTCTCACTGTAGATCTTTATGATCTATTTACCATTGTCTCCAAAGGTATGTGATACATTGTGTGGAAGACCATATTTTTGTCTTTTCAGTTCTAAATAAAACAATATGTTACATTAAGGACTATTCAAAACCTCTGGTAGTCAATAAATACTCTCCATTTATAAATTGGATCAAATAAAACTATTTGCAAAGCATGTTGAATTAATTGAATTGAAAACTAAAAACTAGAAGTCTAAAACTAGAAGTTTTCTAATGGTTTCAAAAGATAGTATTTCTCTTATTCTGTGTCAAAATTAAGCCTACATTTAGTTCTAGTGGTTTTTTTTCTATTAACAACTTTTTCTGTATTTCAATAATTTTACGAGCCAAAGTATCAGCTGCTCATACAGCTCAGGGTACATCTAATCCTACACAAACCCAAAAGAAATATATCATATTTTCCTTAAGAGATAATGTCTCCTCRCAGAACTATAACTACACATGCAAATGACTGTCTGTGTGTTCACTAAACCTAATACAATCCGATTAAAYCAATTCCRACAGTAATTAATGCCACTCGCTTCCCTCTTCGCTGAACAATTCATCAAACTGTACATTAGAAAACATGCTCTCAGAATCACAGAAAYGTTGGTTGGATGGGACCTCTGGAGGTCCACTCRTCCATGTCGGGAGTATCTGATACACTCGCTCTCTTTAAATAATATCTGAGTGCAACTGCCTGTTGAATATCATACCACACAACATGTWAACTGTGACCAAAACTGGGCCCTAAGTAACTGTACTAAAAGTTCTTAGGTTAAATTTAGTCAAACRCCACTTTTGTCTACAATGTACCTAACACTCTATTTGCCAAATACATTTCTCTATGGATTTGTCTACATATTTTTTAAATCCCAGCAATACTTCTAATCTTTGCAGTGCAATAGATGATTGCTACTGCATTAATTAACGTACTACTGCCCCTTAAACGAGCACAGGAGAGGGGTATCTGAGAAATCCACCCACACAAACAAAAGAATGGGACTAAGTAACCCGAGAGGCTCTSTCCATCTCTAGGTCCCATGATTAAACCCTACCCCACCAGCAAACTGGTGACCTCCACTGAACAGCAGACTGCTCATTGCAGTGAGGTGAACCAGAGAGCCCAGCTGTTTCTGGTCTAAATTAGAGACAACAGTGAGCACAATGAAGGTAGATTGCTACAGAAGGCTACTAGAGAAACACTGCAGTGAGTGCAAACCTCAGAATACACGTTTGTCTCGCTACAGAATAGTTATTCTGAAGGTACTTTTACATATCTGTCCATTTTCCAGTTGTGATTGAGGTATCACCACAATGTATGTAGATATACCCAGGTCACTTTAAGCAGCTAGCTCAGGTAGCAATGTCAGTGAGGATGTCACTAAGCAATTAATGGATTTCAGTGCCAGGGTCCCTGGCAGGTTTTGTGCGGTTCATACCAAAGCATGGTCTTCCCTGTTCTGGGGAACCCATGGCATCTCAATGAAAGCTACCTCAGGTATGCCACCTACACGTATCCAGACACGCATGCCTCCCACCTGCAGCGTAAGCAAACACAGTTTGGTTTCATGATCCAGTTCCTACAGATTTGTCAAACCTTCACAGCCCAGCAGAAAGTCATGCAGGACTCAACCACAGTACACCGTTCTAGCTGACCACAAGCTGCGGGCAAGATGCAGGAACCTACTAGGCCATGTGATATGAGAGTATGGACTAGGTGAGCAGTAGGGTCTCAGCTGACCTTCAAATCCCAAATGTATTACTTTAAGTATGTGATCAGTTAATAACAAACTCATAATTCTGATGCTTTTTGTGCAGTTCCAAAGGTTATTACCCTTTGGCATCTATGATTCGTTTTGCCTCTTAATTCAATAATCTATTTTTAAAATCCAACAAAAAGCCCTGCAATCATAAGCACCACATTTTGAGTAGAAGACTACAACTTGTTACTGCTCTTAAATTTCCTACTTTTTCATTTTGAGAACTATCATAAGCATTTCAGAGAAAAATGCCTCCTAAAATCCRTAAACAAATAACAAGATTTTGCAGTTATCTCCAAAGTAATTTTGCGATTGTATTGCTAAGCTCTTTAATTGCAATTGATTATGTCCAATTTTCCCTGAGAATTTAATCCTAGGATTCAGCTCAGTTACTCTATTCTGACTGACCTTGACTACATGAGATGCAACACTTGTTGTTGAAATTGAACAAAATTGGTTCCCTCTTTTGAATGTTTTGAAAGATTAAGTGTGAAATTACAGACTGAATATCAACCAGAGTAATACCAAGGTCACGCAAGTTAAATCAGTTGCATCTGAGCACTCAGGATGTAATCGGCGAGGAGATGCATTAAAGGCTTTTACCGTGTTTTCTTTAATCCACAAAGCACTTGACTTTTCTGAAGAAATGGAGAACAGCACAGGGAAAGCAACACCAGCTCCATAAAGCTGTTAAGAAAATTCACTAACCATGAACTGCCAAATACCCATACCATAGATTAAAAACTAGTTAAAGAAAGTTGACATCTATTATGCCCAAACTGCCAGTTTTAATTTCTAAAAAAAAAATTATCACTTAGCAACAGCTTGAGCAACAGCAATAGCAAGAGCCAAACCCTGCATTCCCGCAGCAAGCTCTGGCTTTCATACGCAGGTAAGGAAGTTACAGTAGGGYACAGGGAAACCAGGGCATTTAAGGGATTAACACAGTGGAAAAAATAACCTTCACTGCAACATGCCCAAGTAGCCTGTAAATTAGCTAGTTGTGCCAGAGAAGCAATCTGATCACAGCAGCACAGAGCTGAGTGCAGGCTGCTGKTTTGCCCTGCCTTGTCAGACCATAAAGCCAAAAGAACTCAGGACAGGAGGTGGATGGACTGTGCATAACGTAAGGAAGTCCTTACACTGCCACAAACCCTTTCTTGGATTTGCTCCTCCTGCATGTCAAGAACTTCGTTTTCCTAGTACAACTGGCACTGTATTGATCTGTTTCCTTGCATGTTGAGTAAATCAAGGTTAAGACTGCCTGTGAATCCCTAACTGATGCTAAATCCTAACATCCTAAATCCTGTCCCTGCTAGTCTGAGTTACCCAGAAGTCTTTCAAGCCTCGCTGACAAAACATATAAGTAAAAAAATAAAGAACTCTCCAAGGTGCCACCTCTTTCATTCACCTTCCCTGAACATTAATTCCTCACCACCTGCCTCYTTTGCAGGTTTTCTGCAGGCTACTGTCGTGCTTCGTTTTGGGGAACTTTTTGAGAAGGATCCTTGACCAGTGGGACTGGGGAGGCTTCCCAGTTTCCATGACAACTAGTTTACAAGCACATCGTTAGTCAGAGGAGTGTGTGCCATCTTTGGAGAGAAAACTAACCCAGCTGCACCTTGCCTTTTCTTTTTCCACAAAAAGAATTAGTGTCTAGTCATACAGCGGGGTGAGGCTCTGAGGGCAGGCAGAGCCGCCCCTCTCGTGCAGCTCTCGGCAGGATGGCTGCTGCTCCGTGTCCCCTGAGCTTTCCCTCTGCCTTCAGTAAGGCTTAGCTGAATCCCCGTGTCACTCTCCAAGCTAACAAATTCAAAACGCTGAATGTTCAGACAATACAACATAACACGATGCAGAGATGTGCTTTGATCTCAAATAAAGCTTCTGCATTATCTGGATCAATAAAATCGATACTAAATAGCATAACCAATTTGTGCATATCTCTACTCTCAAGTTTTATGTTTTATACATTGTACGGAGATCAAGAATTTCCTACTAGGTTTGTTCTCGCTTCTAACATTTTCTTCTACCTTTCTCCTATCAAAACTATAATGTAAAGCTCTTTGGCTACTAACCCTGATGCAGAAGAACATAAAGCTGGAAAGCTCCTTGCTCTAAAATCGAAAACATTTGGTAAGGAATGGTAATCCTTCTTAAAGACAATACAAATAGAGTGCAACGCTCTCAAATTCTTCAAGTTTCTGCAGTTATTTCAGCAAAGTCGTCTTACATTTAATTTCCACTACAGAACTTCTTSTACCGCACAGTTGCGACAGCATACGTTCTGGCATTGGTGAACATCATTACATTTTTGTAAATAAATCCTTAGATTCAGTCTCATGTCCTTAAAATGCTTCAGCTGAAGCAATCTTATTCTAAAAATACAGTGTAGTATATACTTTCAAAAATCAAAGACCACCAATATCTGYACCAATAAATGCCTGCTTTTGCATATCACCCAGCTGACAACTTAACGCAAAGGGCCGTAATTCCTAGCTGCTGCACCCTGGCACTGGCAATTATATGGCTTTTGCCGCCGGAGTTCCAGAATTGCACACTATCTTCATGTACCTGTCCTCGCAGCATCYGTGGCAGTTAGCAATAAACTCTGGAGTCCTTGGGCCCTCGTTTACATCAATGCAACCTCTTTGACTTAACTGAGTACCAACAGAAGCATTCAGCACAAAATTTGGCACATACTAAGTTCAACTGTGTTTTCAGTGCCAGGTAAGCCTGTTAAAGTAGCGCCAACAGTATCACTAAGACATAATAAATATAGTAAGAGGAGAAAAAATCTCTGGTGYGTTTAATTTGTAGACCAAAGGGACTTTCCATAGATGAAGAGTGCAAAATAATTTACAGGAAGCCAGCATTTGCTTGAGATATTTGCCTGACAAACATGCTATTTCCTCTCAACCCTGTTAAAATCCCAGCAGAAACAGGATTATGAGCAACTCTTCCATAACAAACATTGTCTATTACAAATCGTTAGTACGCAGAAAGTGGACCAGACTTTTTCTTTTCATTAATTGAAAAATAGCAGTATGAAAAATATGTACTCTCCAGGTAGGTCAATTACTTAAAATACAAATAAAGGGTAATACTGAAAAGTTTTTATTATATAATATAGCATCTATAGCCTATTATGAAATTCAAAAAAGTTTAAAAAATTAGTGTAAAAATTTTGCAATTCGTATTTACTTGCATATGCACACATGCTTAGTTTTTTGTAATAATTTATCTTTTTATTAAAACCAAATACAATATTTCAAAAAAAGGCATATTTCTTCATTTTTATAAACACCCAGTAACACTTTCTTTATTGGCATGTTCCTATGCTAGAGTTTAGGAATTACTAGTAATTTCATTCTTGRTCTCTTTAATTCAGCATGAGAAACGTTCAATTTCTGTAAAGACTCCAATTTATGTAAGTAGTTTCTGTTTACTGATTGGTGGGTTTTATTTCATATCATTTATACTCTAATTAGATTTTCTTCCCTTTTTGAATAGGGTTTATGAATTCATCACAAGGACCACGTGCAGTTGTGAAAACCCCCTTAAGATAGACATGGGTTAATTACCATTATGAACAATTATCAACTAATTTTCTACCTACAACATGCTTGCTGAGAATTCAGATCTTACCAATTTGCCTTGTACCTATGAAGTATTAGGGAAAACAGGAACAGAAAGCTGGAAAGCTAAACATGAAAGAAAGCATTCACGAAAGAATAATAAACTACACACTATGATCTGTCCTGCTTCTGGCTTCAGTAGCTTTTTGCAAGAGTAAGAAGTTGCAGACTTTATCCATAATTAGAAAAACTGTTCATGGGTAATCCGTGGAGCAAGACAACTACTTGTATTGGCAGTCTGTGGATTTATCTTTTTTTTCCCCCCAACTTCAGTAAATAGCAAACCACTTTTAACTCTCTTCTCCTCCCTTCAGAGCACGCCAGACTTTTTAAGAAGTGTTATTTCCTTACTACTATGTCATTTTCTGATATTTAACAAAAGGATCAATACATGCTACATATTCTCTAGACTGTCATTCTTCTATCTTTAACAGAAGGGTCCCCACTAAAAAGTTTATACTGACAGATCACATACTGGACTTTCCTCCTCCCTAAACACTAGCTTTTAACTCTGGCAAGACTTAAATTCCAGRAGGAACAAAAATCTTTCTTTCCCAGGTTGCCCTATAGCAAAGAAACTAGAAACAGCAAAACTCCTTCCGCTACAACTGACTGCCCTGTTTGTTCTACATCACTGAGGTGTGTTAAATAAGTGAACTTCCATTAAGCTGGCTTAATATGAGTGTAACAGCTGAAATCAATTATATTAATTCCTGATTTCTATCAGGTAGCAGCCAGAGGGAAATTAACCTTGTAGCTGAGAACTGAAATGTAAATCTGATTTCCAAAACTTTACACTTGATGGACTGCCTTGGGGGCAAAAATTAGGTGGGTAAATCTACAGTGTTTCCATTGCAAATTCCCATTGACTTTAGCAGTACTGCACACAAAAATTATGCAYAGAAATTAATCATGAATACAGACGATGTAAATTAAACTTCCTCGGAGATTTTATTAGACAAACCAGTGAATGATTTTCCCAGTATTCTTCAATAAAGCTGTAATTAGGAGTATATATTCCAAAAGATTTTCAATGAAATGCCAGATAATCCTACAACGTGAACACTGATTGTTCCAAAACATGGCAAGTATGATTTTTTTTTTTTTCAGTAAAATCTGTTGCTAACCCCAAAAACTTTTTACCATCCAATATATTCCAGATTGGTTGTGTTGGTATGGATGACTAAAGAGAACTAGAAGGTAAGAAATCAACAAGATTAGTGAAACCTTCACCCTGGTTTATGGTGATTTAGTGAAAGGAACTGCCGCAATTCTTCTCTTTTACTGGTTCTTCACATTTATAGATGAATATGGCAGTTTTTCACATAAAAGGAATGTTCTTTTATGAAAGAATGAATAAAAGGACCTTTTCCTTCATAGCTGGAAAAAAAGAYTTGGAATACTGGAAGAAAGCATTTTTTCCTGACTGCCATTTTTTGAAAGACCCAGCTCTTAGAAGGACAGTTGTTGCATCCAGTAGTGAAACAGGGATGCYGCAATGAATTATTTTACTCAACCTGCTAGAATTGGGTTGACAACTGTAATATGCTAGTAAACCTCCAAGTTCATTTCTGAGCACCATAAGAAAGGGAGAAAGTCAGAAGGACAGAAGGAAGCCCATGGGTAACTGTATAAATTCCATATGGAGACAAAAATGTAAACTCTTTAAAGTGCTACCTGTTACATTTCTCAAAGACTATAGTTCCTTTAATTTGAAAGATGTTTCAGTGGTTTTTATTTCCAAGTGAAATTCTTTCAGCTAAGTATTTAGTGCAGATTTAGCAACATCAAGACGTGACAAATTTAATTTTTCAAGCAACTTAGCAAAAATTATTTACAACTGAGAATAAATTTGAACATTTCCCTTCAACATTTTCTAATCCAAGTTCAGTATTTTTAATTCAAAAAAATTTTATCTGAAATGTTCAAAATTAAAATGCAATGTTTTCTTTTGCAATGTACTCTTTATCAAATATCAATTTATATTGATACTTGATAAAATCAAGAAGAAACATTTCAACTTGACAGTACTCACATTTTACTTTTAAATTCATCAAAAATATTGAGTGTTTTTGGTTTTAGTTCAACTCAAAATTGCATTTTCCCTATTTTGATGAATTACCTGTGACTAGAAGAGCTCAAGTAGTCACCAGTCAAGTAAATTAAAACAGAAATCCAACAACACTATCTGTCGTCATTAGTTAAGAACATGAGTATATGCTAAAATGCTTGGATGAATAAAGTTTGTTCTAAAATACTTTGCTAACTCTAGGCTTTAAAAGTAAAATCATAACTGAAGTAACTAAGATGATGACTTCTTCCTCTAGTCTGTAATGCATTGGACAGTTAAACTACAGGCATTACTTCCTTGATATTTGGCATTGTAAACAAGAACACACACAGATTAATTTACTACACCTACCATAGGAAACAGTGGGAAATATTTTTATACTTTCAACAATGTTGAAATAAAATATTAAAGGTATTTAAGACTCTTTTTTTAAAATAAACAGGGGTTAAAGAACTGTGTCACTCTGAATGGCGCAGATTAACATTGTATTGGCCTTCAGTGCATTTATTGTTAATGGCACTAGACAATGACACTAACATAACCAGGCATGGCGGGCTGAGCTCACTCTGGAGACTGAAAAGATTGTAATTGGGAGTATAGATTTTCAGCAATACACGCTCTCAGTGTGAGAAGCCAACTGCATGCTTCATCACACTGACCTTTAGGAAAGGAAAGGTTTGGAAGGCTTATGGGAATAGTCCTGGGTCTGATATTTAACTCCTCTAAACACATTCTTGTTAAGCCATAACAACCTTAAATAAGTTCATGGTGGGACTCCCTGGTTTATAGTACTGCTTCTTCATTTTCTTTGCCTTGCTTTCATCTCTGTTATCGTTCAGTGCTCTACTCATCTGAATAAAGACAGACCGCTCTGCTGAGACGTGAGCCGGCAGTGACAGCAGTAGGGAAAGCCCAGTGTTTGTCACCTGCCTGTATGTTCGTGCAGGTACTTCACACGGCGGTGGAGAGGTAACATCACTGCCACCTGCGTAAGCACACAGCACAGTCCGTCACCTAAGCATGGGACAAAGGAAGGGTGGAGAAAAGATAACTGCCTGTGTGCATCGCCTCACTCCACTCAAGAAGCATGACACTTGTGATGAACTTCATGGACATAAATACTTTCAAGGAATGCCTACGAATTCCTGCCAGTATTACAGAGCTGGGAAAAATATCACAGGGGCTTCATGGTTGGGAGTACACCCAATAGGATTATAAAGGGGTCTAGAGCTCTGCAAAGCCTCACGGGTGTGCTAAGTGTAGGCTCTTGTCTTGGTGGTTTTGTGCTTACCACCATCTGAAACGTTACCTCTATTTTGTTTCTTCCCTTTTTCTATGCTTTAGGATAAGGCAGCAGAACTTCTGAGACCACCTGCCTGAGCGTTGAAGAATCATTCCCTCCATCAGGCTGTTCCTCGCTGGGGCTCAAGGGCCTTAAGAAAGGCACATATCCAAAGAGATATTGCTGGTTTGCTTTTTCCTACCAGTCTTCTCTGATTTTTTTTTCCTTTTTATGGCTTTCAGTAGCATAACCTTGAAGAGCCTCTTCAACTTTAAGCTGATTAAAAATATTTTTCACACCCAGTAAGCAAGACGTGACTCCATGCTATGTGTACTTAATGGAAGAAATATGCTTTGCATGCTTCATTAAGTTATTTGTGAAATTTCATTAGTGCCATTCCATTAGTATACCTCTTTCAGCTACATCTGTGGCCCGTTTTTGACAGGCAAATTACCAGTTTCATAAGTCTATTTTGAGTTAGTAATGATCTTCTAATATGTTGAAAAATATCCATCTTAATAGCAATTGGAAAATAAAATAATAATGCATTTTTCAATATAATGGGAGCAAAACTATCTGCCATGGGGCAAAATAATTATCAGATTTCTTAAAACAAGAAATTATGGGTTATTTTGGATATTTCATTAAAATTACAGCCTTATGCAATACAGGAACATTAATCTTGAAATAAGATGCCATAGTGAAGTCAATATTGATTAGAAGAATGAAAGGAAAGCGTTTACTGCATTAAAATCTTTTAAGACACCTGGAAAGATATTAAAATGATAAAAATKATGATATGGTGACTATGCACGAAATTGTGAGAAAATTTTAATACTTTTTTGCTCTGCACAGTAAGAATTCCTTTAAGAGAAGTGAAACATTACTGATCCTGGTGTGGGCACTAATAAAAAGCTGAGATTTAACATAACAGTAATTATTTTTTACTTTCTAGCCACTGTTTCACACCAAGATCCTATTTTAAAATCATACCAAGATAGATGTCTAAGGTGTGAGATGCTATTTTCCAATTTCCTTCTAAGATTAATGATAACATACTGTTTGCATTTGGTTAGCTCTTCACTTAAGATCAAGGTCTTATTACGTTAAGCATCATAAATATAAACACAAGAAGTTATAGCCTCTGGCCTGGAGAACTTGCAGTCAAAGACTTTAGAGTGTACTCATCTATGTTGTGCTCATCTGCTGTGCTGGTGCAGAAGTAACCACGCCCAATACATATTTCAGAATTGTTATTACATAGGCTCCATGTGGCAACAGCCTGCCAGAGTGAACGGGGGAAAGAGGATGAGGACAGCTGGCATATTCATTTAATGTTCCTTTTGATAGCTCTTTATCATCCGAAACGATGGTTTTAAATGAAGACACAAGTATCTACATTTATCATTTCTCTGTCTAAGCTATTGACTATTCCTGTCCTTTCTTCTGCCTGGCTGCTGACCTTTAAAATGAATGAGGGACCTTGTGTCAGGTTTTAATTCAGTTCTATTAGGTGTGTTAAGATACTGAGTAGATAGTAGCTGTTTCACTAGACTAACATAGATTACCTGAAGGGGGAAAGAAGCACTGAAATTGATAATCATCGGAATCAGTAAAACTCAAGGTTGTATAATAATTCTGTATATCAGAAACCCAGTTTAGAAGCAGAAGGACGTATGTCTCAATTTCTTGAGGGTCTTCTGATGTTAAAGGAATATATATTGAGAGGAAAACATACTAGAGGTAAAAGTATCAATGACTGAAACAGCATGAAGAATTACAGCATCACTCAAAGGCATCTGTCTCCAAACATTTTGATTTTACTCTAAAATGAAAGACTCTTGGCAGGATTCTGTCAATGACAAAAATAAACCAAATTGGATGGCTTGTTTAGAGCACTAAATAGCAAAGTAGGGCAATTAGCCACTCCACAATTAAAATTGAATAGTAAATAGTTTCACAGCTTCTCTGGACACATTAGTGCTGCCCTTCAATGTGTAGAAGTACGTGAAGTTGCGAAGCCCTTCAAGTTGTTCAGCTCACAATTCTGACTCTTAACTTATTAAATCTTGTTGTTCATTATAGAAGAGCATAAGATGTCTCACACTGGTGAAGGAATATACATAGTCTTGTTAAACTGAACACATAGTGTATCTCTATTTAAAAACATCTCATTCTTTTCATCTCAAAATATGACAGCTGGGACATCTGTATTTGGTATCATGGGGTTTCCAAACTCTGAAGCAAATCAAGCTGATCTACAATCTTGCACCACAAGAAGTTTCAGCTTTTGATTGTCTTCCTTTGAGATATGCGGTACGTATATGCATAATAAAAACCAAGCAGATTGTTTGCACGTGTCCCTGTAATACAAAATCCCTCTGTCCTTTACAATTCTTGCCATTACCTGACACATACTGTCCTTTAGCCTTTGCTAGGAGCACTGCATCCCAAGCACGATGAGAGAAGCCCTGCCATAAAGGTAGGAGTTATGAATTACCGCCATTCTCTAGTTTTACACCTTGAACATTTTGTAACCTTGCAATATCTCGCTTACTCTGGACTGATTATCACTTACTTTTACTCATAAAATTAAAGACAGACATCTGAAATGGCATATATAAAATGCCTCACTTATTTACAGGCATGAACCATACTCAAAGATTTATGCAGCTTCAGCAGCTTAAAGGACTGCAGCTAAAATCAAGGGCAATGCCACTGAGAATTTTCTCATGTAAAGCCATATTCAGGTTCATTAGTATATTTGCTTCTGCCATTTACAAGCACAACTGTAAATTGCACTCTTCCTACCCTCACAGATTTTTAGAGAACATTGACACAGGAGAGTGTCTGGCCCCAATTACAGCTCACAAAAGTCAAAGCTACAAGACTCATAAACACCTAGGACAAATGAACCACAGGGAAAGAAAAGCACAATTCAAGAAAGCCTGGAAATAAGGATTATTAATAGCTACAGACCCATGGGACTAGGAGAGCAGCACACATGGGTAGACAGCAGTGCCCTACATTCACGAAAAGGTTACAGAGAGTACCAACAGGCCATGAATCACACCCACAAATAGAAGGGCTGCTCCACAAATAAGTGTTTTGGGTTTGTTTTTGTTTTTTAACTTCCTTGTGGTAAAAATGTTGGTTTTGCTCTTCCTCTGTTGAACTCAAATGCACTAAATGTTGCCTCAGTAACACAGAAGCACWGGCCGAACTTGACTGCTTTCATACAGAATGTATAAAATTCAATATTTAAATAAGACACTGATTTACAGACTGTATATAAACTTTCATTCTCCTCTTGAATTCTACAGACGCCTCACTCAATAAAGGCTGTTCATTTTTTATATAAGATAAGATGAAGATCCTGCTGTCATTGTTTATTCTGTATGGAGGGGTACCTGTCTAAGTCTATGCCTGTCTGTACAACGTTTTTACTATACAAAAGGCCCACTACTGCTGCTAACACTTTATTCCATGCTTTAAAGAACAAATGCACAGGTTAACCAAGCGTTACTCAGATCACATCACGCTTAGGCTGCGACCAGACAAAAAGACGTGTGAAGATGGATGAAGAGGTAAGCCTTGGCTAGGCAGCACAGTGGTGGCACCTGACAACAGTGACTCTGCTCCTTGGCTCCATCTTCTGCAACCCTGAACTACTCCTGATGTAAGCACCATAAACAGCCTTCTAAAAAGACTGCCATTAGGATCTGAAGCATGATTTTTTGACAGTACTAAACCTTAAAATAGAGTGGTTTTAAGTTTTGTGGATTGTTTTTTCCCTTCAAAGACCGAAGCAGACTGGTGTCAGAGGAGCAGGAATTACTTCAACCACTGATAATGTACAGTGTATTTTAATGTTCCAGCTCCACTCAGATACTAGAATAATTATGTATATTTATAGAAGCACTTTTAGGGACCAGAGGTTTGGATTTCGGCATATGTGATCAAAGTAATTCTATAAAGAGGTGCTAAGGCGAGAATTTCTTGACCTTTATATTTGTGAAAGTTGTTGGTTCAATAAAGGTCAAGATGTGTGACAAAATGCAAGCCTGTCTGAGCCAATTAATGACAAGTAACCAGACCATTAAAAATCTCATTTATGCTGAGCAGTCAAGTGGGTTATGTGAAGCCAGTCTGTACTTTAGATAGCCTACACACTCAGTTATAGGTTTGCAACAGAATAATAAAGGACAGAAGAAGGCAGAATGAGAGAATACTTAAAGTTTTAAGAGGAATAAAATAATCTTTCCAGCTCAAGCAGCAGAAATAGAAACACATTAAAAAAAAATACTAAACAGTAGCATTTCTTTATTTCATTGGAAACATTGGTGTTTCACAAGAGAAAATGAGAAAAATTTTGAACATTAAGAATTCATGGATATATTGTATTGATAAAATGCATGGGAATAAACTCTTCAACACAGCTATATGCAGATCATCAAGCATCAGTGATATACAGCAATAGGATATTAAAGAAATAGTTTGAAAGTACCAAACTGCTCAGGGATCTCTTTCAAAACTCTGGAGAATTGAACAAATAAAGTATGACATTAATCATGAGGAAAACAGGAAAACTAGAACCTGAACTATGCTGTTAACGTCTGCTAACTCCAATTTTAGTCCCTAACAAAACTTGGACCAACTTTTTTTTTTTTTTTTTAAATAGTTGGGAAAATAAAATGGTGGTATTAAGCCTTTCTCTGTTTCAAGGTCCTAAATGTTTGCATTTAAACTAAGGTCTTTTGAAACCAATTGTCAAAAGAGCCAGCAGGTTTCTTTTATTCAGACACCTTGGATTTTACGATAACAGCAAAAAGATTTCACTGGCTTATATTTCAGTTTCTCCTGATAGTAGCAGCAATCTTCAGTTCATAAAAATGTAAGAAATCCTGCTTTGTTAGATAAGGTGTGATGCTGGTGGAAGGAATATGTCCAAAAAATAAAAGCCAGCTTGTACATATTTTCTGTTAAATAGGGACATATAAACTATGGCTTTTATTTCAACTTGCACATAACTCTCTGTTAAAATCAACACTAAATATTGCAAAGTGTCAGTTGTATTTCTAGTAAAATTGTGTTCTGAATAGGTACAATAAAAATTACATTCACCACCCTCGCTGCAGCTAAAACTCTGTACTGGGACTAACTGTGAAGAGAGGGGATGTGTGTTGTCACACTCACAACCAAACAACGCTGCCTGGGGAAAGACTTACTGACTCCGACGCCCGTGCTGCCTGCACAGACATCGGACATGGACTCAAACACAGGCAGGAGAGAGCATCTGCCAGGGGTCTGAGATGCAGAGCTGGAAAAACAGATAAGCCATGCCCCAGCGCTGTGGGGAGGGAGCGGGATGGGAGGGAGCGGGATGGGAGGCAGACCAGCACGGCTTGAGGCTGCAGAAACCTCAGCACAAGGAGCTGCAGCCCCAGGTCAGCCCCAGCCTGAGTGCCGTGATAAAATAGTAGATAACCTCATATTCATAGAAGGAATGCACCTCCCCACAGCAGCGTGGCCCCAGCAGGCCCCAGTGGCAGGGAGACGCTCTGGAACAGAAACGAGACGCCAGTCCTCTCTCACCCTCAAAGATACACAATAAAACCACATTTGCAGCATTTTTGCTCAAAGTTGCTTAAATTACCTGACAGTGCCCTTTCTTTTAACGGCCCGTCATAATTTCCCTGAAGGCATTTAGTTAGCTTGGTAAATTCCAATTTGCAGTACATTGTTTTTAAAGCAGTCTGACAGACACCTTCACATAAGGATCTGTAGCCTCCAATTTTTATACAGCAGAAAAGTTTTACTTTCTTAATTGAACACTGAGTCACATATGCAGTGCCTCTGCTACCACAGGAAGCAGGGCTAACAGGGCTGTGCCCAGGGCCGGCGGCCATCTTCAGACACAAAATGGATTCCCGTGCCGGACACAGGCCGCCTCCATGGCCTTACGCTTTGCGTCCATTCGGTTTCCTTTTCTCACGCACATAAACTTAAGCACATATAAGTCTCTAACAATTCAAATATATGATGCTCAGTGCACTATATAAGCAGCTACTGAGACTGGGGCCTGGGACCCACATCACAACATCCAGCTTTGGCACTTTCTGGAAAAGCCTTTTAAACAAAACTCAAAGTCGCCTCCAAGGGAAACAGATACTTACCTCACACTTTCTTTTTTCCTGTCACCACATATGTTTCCAGAGCTATTTTAGCCCTAATTCAGCAACTCTTCTCCCTTCCCACTGTGTGCCCCCCAACATAACGTTTAGACTCATTCCTCAGCCGCATCCCTGCAACCTTTCCTCAGCCCAGGCCGGCTCTTCCAGCCCCTCTTCTCTCCCGCTGCCCCCCTCTCCCTCCTCTCCCCTTATGCCTCTCCAGCGTCCTCTCGTTAATAAAATAAGGGGGAATCTTCTTAACGTATTTTTCCCACTTTGCTATAGCCGAATCAGTGGGATTTAATTCCTAGGCAAAATTTGTCTCCCAATATTCATGAGATTTATGGATTTAAGACAGTGCAAAATTTTCTATTTTATGTTGGATACAATAATATTTTATTCTGCATTCCATCTGTGGCAGCAAAGCAGGTCCTCACTAAGAAAAACACATTCATCCAAAATGTAGGAATTTGAAGTAAAGACATGAAATACTTAGTTCCTTCACAACTGTTATTTTTGTGAGTGTTGCCAAAGATACACCTGAACAAAATATCTTTTCATAGCCTTCCACTAGACTTCAACTATCCTTCAAATAAGACCCAGACAGGGGCATACATATAAATACACCCAAGAATAAGATGCAATTCTGGAGTAAACTATTCTTCTACTTCAGCCTTTACCAGGAAAACTCCAAAGTTATCAGCCTAAACTACTTATGGCATTTCCGTTTGGTTTTGTTTTTTGTTGTTTTTTTTTTTTTCTTTTTTTTTTTTTTTCTCTAATAACATGTGGCAGAAATTGCGCTTTGGAATTAGGAGGATCTGCAAGTTATATCTATGAAATGTCGTGTCTGCTTTGTGAAAGGCAGGGTCACCCAAAACATTCGTGAACTTATTTATGGCAATGAAATACTATTGGAAGAGAACAACTTTGACCAATTAAAAGAAAAATTAAAGGTTCTGAACATGCTCCAAATTCCCCACACAACCCAACAGCTTCCTATTCACAGCATGTAAAAAGCCTGTATTTCTAGGAATGAGACAGGAACAAATTTGTAGTGTAGAAAAGCCTCTGATAATTTCAAACTCTACATARCAGAGATGAATTTCCATTTGTTTGGTTTTTTTTCTAATCTGAAGCATCTTAGTGACAATACAACTATGCTCTTTTTTTTTTTTTAAGTCCAAAAGACATATTGAATACTGGAGAATCTGCAAAATCCAAACCAGAAACTCTGCGGAACACCAGTCCATTCATAAAGACTCGATTCACACATTCCCAGCACTTAGTTTCCTATGAATGTTATGACTAAAGAAACCGAAAATTCTCTATTAGTATTTCTGCAATGCAATTTAAAACATGACTCCTCTCTGCTTTTGCAGGGATTAGGTAGTACAATAGCTTTTCACACTGCATGGAGTTGAAGCTCTAACTTTACAAATAGATACAAGCCTGAGCAACCCAAAATGAAAGGTAATAATGTATTTGTATTTCTTTCCAAGCCTAATTCCTTTACTCATCTAACTTCAGCATGATTGAGGAACAAACAAGCTGCAGGTAAGCTGGAAGGTTTTCAATTGAGTAGTGCATTGCAGTTTTCATATTCTTCACCTTAGCCAGCATTTTATTTTGCTGAAAGCATCCTTTAACAGAATGTAGCTTAATTATACTCAGCATTACCTAATCAGCAGGACTTGACTTCTTTGAAATTTTTTTTTTTTTTTGGCCACTAAATGTATGAATTAAATCCGGCCCATAGCTACCTTTACAATCTGCAATGCTTAATTTAACAGCCTGCATTACATTATGTTTATACTCAAAAAGAAATGTAATCTCAAAATGATTCATAGATGGTCACAGTTGCCTACATAATGAGCACTCAAAAGACTAACAAAAATTGATTGTGTGTTGGGAAYCAGTGTACAGCATATAAACTCTCCATAAAGTCTGAGTCAGTCTGCAAACTCCATTTTGATGGCACGATACATCCTTGCCATCCCTCATTCTGAATTCCAGTTCAAAAGGGTGATGGGACAAGTTCAACAACACAGAGGGGAYAGCCTTAGGTGACTCTGTTTTAACGAACACACACTTGGATGTCTCTCATCATAGGCAAATCTGTTTTCTGGGGTTTTGTTTCAAATTTGAGTTCTGTGTGGGTCGCAACTAAACCAAAAACCACCTGGCCAAAGAACTCATGAGAAGGAATAAGAACAGAAGAAGATGCCACATGAACAAAGAAATAAAGCATTATAAATTGAGGAGTCTCTTGGTACAAAGTTAAGCTGGCTTGCAGCAAAACCCGTTAGGCAAGACTCCAGGTGTCTGAAGAAACACTGCGTAGAAAAAAGGGCTGTCCTTGACCTTTCAGGGGACTTTGCCCTCAGCCCAGGTACTCCTGAACAGTGTGGAGGTCAAGGCAGCTCAATGCCCTCTATTGTCTCTAGCACTGTCTCTCTCTACAGCCCCCATAGCGAGGAGTAATTTGGTGTAGAATATCTTTTTGACTAGTTCTGCTTTAAAGCAGACAAGAGTTACTCCTAGAGCATGGGTTTGACCAGACTGTCAAATAGAGGCTAGCATTCTGCTAAAGGCATGGCCTGAGCTCTTACCGACTCTCCCAGAAACTAGGTACAGGATCACAAAAAGAGGTAGGGAGGGTCAGAGCCTCCCTGTCTCCTCTCCCCAGGAACACAGCAGCCAGAGCACTCACCCAGGACATATTAAATTGGGTTCAGTTCCATTGTGTCTTGATGCCAACTCAGACATGCGTTCCTCCGAGAAAGGACCTTTAATTGTAAGGAGGGACCTAAAGAAGTCCTGAACTATGCAGGCAGTCTTGTCATTTTGACCTTTGTCCTATGCTTTGAATAATCTCCCCRTTACCTTTATTTTGCAAGCACACCTTCCCACTGTGAGGCCATAACATATGATGATGACATTTGCTTTCTATACCTCCTCTCAAAGCTGTTCTAGTTTGCAGACCAGAAATTTTCACAGAGGCAGTGAGAGAGAACAGCATGGAGTACAGCTCTGCAGGCCTATAGCCTGCTGTAGTTTCCACACCCCACTCCAAAGCCACTTACAAATATCATATGTTAAATAATATTTGGACAAAATAACATTTTTGTCATATCATGGAAAAAAATCTACCTAGCTGGCTCCAGAACTTCACTGAGTCCTCCAGGTGCTAGTAGAATACCAACTATAACAACAATGCCAATAGTGGCTGCACAACTTCCAATTCAGCCAAACAACGTACACTTACAACTTCCCAGCGCTGTTCTGAGGATTTCAGCTCCAGTGTGCAACTATTCAATGCCAGGAAGGATTGTGGTAGACACTTAATTCCAGACTCTATTAATTAAATTGGGGTATGGTGTTTTATTCTTCTTGGGTACGTCAAACTTACTGGGCRTAGGTGCATCCAGGCTGCATTAACGCTCTCAATTTCTTGCTAATCTGCCTCAAAGGGCAGATATACATAATACCACTGACTTCAACGTGCTCATATTAAAACAGTGCAAAGTTTAGGCATCTAGTTATGGCGTGATTCAAGAAAGCTTTCCCACATATCTTTCACGACAAACACAGATTCAAGCCCTACTTCTGGTAATGCTTAAGTGCTGTCCTAAGCATGGGAGGACTTAACTGCATCTTAGAGTACTGCTGTGTTCAGAGGGAGTTTGTTTTCAGACATTACGTCCAGCAGTCCATACTCGGGAAGATAGTCACAGGTRTAATAGAAATCAGCCAACCTTTCCACAAGTTGCCTGCCTGCTCCATGTGCAGAAACTCAAAACCACCACATCTGCCTCACTCTGAGTATAATTGCTACAAATTGAAAATAACAGCATTTCCTTTCTACATTGTTTCAGCCTCAATAGCTGCATAGACACCCGAGATTGAAATCAAGAGTTGTAGATGAGAAATTTAGATATAATTGAGTGTGAAGCATCTCATTTCAGACAAATTGTTTCACTTTAATATATACAAGTGTACGAGTAAAAGATGTTTTGAATTGCAAAATCCAATCAATGAAAGTGTAAAAGAAATTAGTTACATTTTGCAAAACACATAGGAAAATGTTTTCTATTGAAGTATAAAGAACATGTCCTTTCTCATGAAATAGGAGGTTTTTTAGTAACTATTCTACGGTACATAAATCACATTCAGCCTAAAAGTACATGTATTAAAGAAAGAATTTCTGTAGCCAGCAAAGCTCAAGAAGTTCCTACCTTTGCTGAATAGCTAATTAGAGCAGTCATTTATCATTCAAAAAGGCTCAGAAAAGATAAGAAGGGAGGAAAACAAAAGAAACAGTAAATACATGTGGTGGCGAGACAACTGAATAAGCTATATCATCAGCTGAATTTAGTAAGTCTCAAAAATTTAATGCCAACAGAAACAGAGTGAAAATACCATCACAGGGAGATTCTGCAGCGTGGCCAAGGTGGTGCAGGCAGCCTCTCGGGAGCTCATAAGCAGCCACTGTGCAAAACCACAGTCATATTACTGAGTTTTACATCTGCCATATTAGGACTAGCATGAATTTKTGGTAAGCTGATGAAATTAATGGACTGTTTTACCTAGGGCTCATTTCTTCTTAGACAACTATCCATTTAAGTGAAGAGCTCTATGACTCTTAGTTTGTAACARTGGGGTTTTATAGAACTTACTGAAGGCATATTCCTTTCCAATATTTTACTGAAGACTTATAGAGTTGCTATCCCTAAAGTACAACAACAAACACAGAAGAAAGTGTTTACTGGTTTGAACCATCAATGCCTTCACCTTGCCTTCTGCTTTCTTCTATGTAAGAAACACTGCCCAGCATATCTTYTGGGGCAGCTTATCGTGCAAGCTGCTCCAATTTTGGTACAGAATAAAAATCACAGTCAGTTCATAAAAAGCTATCTTTGAGGTGCTCTAATCTCACATGTCTCTGTAAAAGTCTCTGTGTAGAAGGGGTCAGGGAAGGCAGGAGGGAAGGGGTCAATATATGAGGCACTGGAAAAATTTCAGAGTCCTGGAGCAAGTAAATGAAATGGAAATGAGCTGAAAAGCTAAGAAAGACAAAGAAAATGAGAAGTTCAGGTAGTTCACTAAAGGCAGTGCCCCATTTCATTTCTAGCAAGTGCCAAAATCAGCCTGTCCCCATCCTCGTTTCTAATAAACTGTTCTGGTTGTGACATTGCTGGAGAGCACTGATTGAATCCACAGGATTTGCATGGCAGCATGGTAAATTGTTCTCTGTAATGGCATCCATTATAAAAATATGTGCACCTAATCATAAAATTCTCGCTATGTCCAACAATCTCTTCTAGGAAACGGTAGTAATGAGAATTTTATTAACTAAAATCAGTAGTGTACACAACTGCAAGTTGTTACAGCTACAAAACCTATTGCACTGCAGCTGCAGACTATACAAGAAGTTGTATGTTATCTGAAGCCATGTAAGCACCAAAAATTACAAATGTAAACCAGCTATTTGTACGGTATCAACATATTTAACTCAGCACTGCTTTTTGAAATCCTTATTACAAAAAGACTGATTTATCTGGTGTGCAAGTAACAAATCAATATAATGGCAAGCATAAAATTAACAATGTGTTTTGCAAAAGTTACTGTATGTATGACGATATACTTTTTGAAACATGCTTACCGCATTGTGGCTCTGACATTAAAATCAGGCAATGATAGCTGATTTCGTGAATGCAAAATCTTCTATGGCCTACCAGTTTTTACAGACCTTTTTCTTTAAAAAGATCAGATAACTCGTTAACTGGTCTCATCTCTAGGGGAAAAAACTCTTGCTTCATAAAATTTCTACCCATAATTTGACACCATTTAGCAATTTCTGCTTATCGAAGCTGAATTAATTCACGAAGCACATGAATTACAACACTTGTTACTTGACCAGCAAATGTGCCCACATGATCACTGTTGAGGTCAGTGAAGGGACACTAACAGTGCGTATAGTTTGTTTGTACAGAAGAGTTTCCAGCTCAGTTTAAGCCCTTGAGCRTAAGTATCTGAAACACATGGAAATGAAAAATAAACCTGAAATAAAATGATCAAGGTAAGGCGTTCCTAACTTCTCAGAAGTGAGGAGACAGCTGACTTTGATTGAAAATAGAATTATTTTAGGGTATTTAATATTAYTGAATAGAGATGTCTTACTAATTTTTGGATGTACAAATACCCATGACTGTCTTGTGTACAGATCATGTGTTCAAGCGCATGGTTCTAAACTATGAAGTTCTCTTGTCACCTACAAGTGGRTTATACTTGGTTTCTCTTCTCCATTTAGCATAGACTCTGCAGCACTGCCTGAAGCCACTCTTTCCTGGTACGTAAACTGGTAATCCGCTAGCATTTTGTCCTGTTTTCCGCTACGGTTCGGACAAGTACTAGATGAACCCCATAATGTCCGTTTTGTTCCACGGCTGTTGAGCACAAACCTGAACCAGCAGCCATTAGTATACTACAGAATTACAAATTCCCGATCTGTCTGAGCATATGAAAACCCCTCTCCGCTGATACATCTACTCCTATCTTCTCCTTAAGRAACATCTGATTCGTAATCACAATATTCATGGAAAGATCATATTTTTGATGAAGGATGCTATCTTTTTTACAACAATGGGATATGGCAGATAAAAATAGCATCCCTTTACTGAATGCCACTTGAGCACAAATTCCCCTTTATTTGTACGTATTTTTAATTTTTTCTSCTAAAAACTTAGTGCAAGTGATCTAATACTGCTTTTGGTTACTTTCAATATTGCTTAAATGCAATATAACCTAATTGTCTGAACCTAACCTTTCCCCATTAAGAAACTGCCATTTCTCTGTAGTTTAATTTTTTTTAGTTGTAGATAACTGTTACATCAGTGAAAAATGCCATTGTGAACTGGAAAGAATTTTGTTGATATAGACAATTCTTCTGTCCATCATATATTGTCTCTAAACATAGAGATTAGCACCTGCACATATCAACACGCCAGACTGAAACAGGAATGGGGAAAGGCGAATGATGGATATAGGTATATTGCCAGTTAAGAGACAAWGCCACGACAAGAAGGGGGAGCAGGATGCCCTCTTCCCAAGCGAGGGCTGAGGCAAGATCAATCTGCTTCTTGTAGTACTGAGGCCTTTCACAMAAATGAAAAAATTCCATCAGCACAATGAAAATTCCAGATAAAACCTCCCTACAGCATAGCAATGCTTAACACATACTCAGTTGAAACAACTGCTGCAGCATGTCCCCGAGGCAACAGGAAGTCAGCGAAGATAAAACAATTCTTTTGTACACTATATAGTTTTGTCATGGGCTTGGGGATCCATCTGCCTAGAAGGTGTTTGAGAAATGAAAGCCGTTATCTTKATTTTAATTGTTATGAATGTTTTTGATCAAACAGCAACCCTTTATTCAAYAAACATGGTTACTGCTCTGCAGCTCTGACCCACTAACTATTCTGTGTTTTTGAAAGAAATTTAAAATAAATATTTAGACCAAAGGAGATCCAAGTTTCTCCACTTACTGTGAACCCCCTGATTTCAGATTCAAATGCATCATTTTGGCACACCAGGCACAAACTACCCTTTCTTTAATGACAGCCTCAAYGGCAAAAGCATGAGAAGCATGCTCRAGTCTAGYGTGTTATAACTCAACAGCAAGCAATRYGCCTTGGGCTGGTACTGTCAGGAGAGGTCATGGACTGGGAAGAATATTTAAAAAAATCAATCCTCTAGGCAAGTTCARGAAGAGTGTAAGGGAAGTAACAGAAAAGCTTTAAAGTCTCCTAGATCTATAATGTTTGTGTAGTGGAGTGAAAGGGCAGGAGGGTAGATTATTAGATACAGAAGGGGAGTTTTAATTGGTTGAGAAGTACCAAAATACTCAGTATGAAAAGTATTGAAATCCTTGACCAAGGAGAAAAGAGCAAGCCAGGCGTCACTTAATTTTAAGACAGAGTTTCTCACACAGTGAAAGACAAGCAAGCCACCAGCTAACCATAAAGCACAGTCATGAAAACGGGCATTAAAAGTGATGCTAGCAATCTGATGGGAACTCAGAGATGCCAGAGCCAGGCTCCACCATTTTGTGCCCTACTATTACTAGGTGTAGCAATACTCTGATTCTCACATCTTTCAGAAACAGCTGCGCTATCGGACACTGAGGACAAATGAGCTGGTGCTTATACTTTCATTTCCYTTCCCTCAGTGGAGTTAAATTACGCTACACTGTTTTTTTTGGCACTCCTTTCTGTCTAGTTGTTGGATGACTGAAGATCCCTGTATCTGGAAAGATCCCCCCAAAGCGTTAACACTAATATGAACATCATTAATTTCAATCTTTTCCTGTATAGAGCGCACTCCCAGTCCTTGTGTAATGCATCTCTACCTGAGTATATTTCTCCCTCTATTTCAGATAACTGGTGACAAAGAGGGCATCTTAGAGCTACTGCAAAGGCCCAGATGAGTATGCGGTTTTATATATATATATATATATATACACACACACATATATACACCAAATATATAAAATCTTGTACAAAATCTTTCTGAGACTTAAGACAAAAAGTACTTGGGGAGCCTTTACTGGTCTTGATGCAATTCCTGCTACACTATTTCTTTATTTAAATAAAAGAACACATACAGGGCAAAGGAAATTAAACTTCTTTCCAGAATTGACTCTGATAGTTAGGCCATCAGACACAAGACAGTCAATAGTGAAAGGCTTCCCTCCATCTTTGATTCACCTTTTTTTTTTTTTTTTTTTTTTTTTTAAGTATTTACTGTAACTTGAATCAATGCACTATATCAGGTTACCAAAACCAAGGGAAAGTCTTAATACTTTTCCACACTATTTCTCAGATTTTCTTCCACCTTCTTCATCCTTTTAACCCCAAACTGAAGTCTAATTTGCACACTAAGTTCAGAAGCATGAGACTCACCCTAACTACTTAATAAACCTCAGCAAAGCCCTAATGCTTTAGTGCTGAAAGATCTATACAGACTTCAAAGCATGTTTTTCTGAGCTTGTTTAATGACAATGAGCCCACAGTAATGATTTAACCACAACAGCTAATCTGCACTCCACCACCTTTCTTTAGGTTGTGTTTTACCCTCAGTTTTGAATTTGGAAATCCCCACCACGCTGGGGGAGGGGGTAGAAAAGAAAAGAGTTCAACTTAAAATATTACAGGCAAATTGCCTTTAGTGCAGCACACCTAAAACTTGCTAAAACATTAGCAAGTTTTTGAGATCCAGACACATCTTCCTTTTAAGCAGAGTGAGACCTCCAGCAAGAGCAGCAGCAGATTATTATCCTCTTCATCTACATTCTGTGCCAGCGCTAAATATTATAAAGTAAGGGTTGCTCTGAATATTCCACTCATTTTTTACCATTAGCCTTCTCTCCCCTTTCAGGAACGGCTTTCAGTGTGTTGATTATATTTCTGTGCTGAGTTTCTAGAAATATTTAATCTAAAGTGACAATTTGACTAAATACAGTAGCTGCCATTTTACATAGACAGCGGGAGAGGTGAAAAAGTCAGTCTGCTGTTTCACTCTTTGTGAAATGGATAATATAGCTCAGAGAATAGACATATTATATTTTCTGTCCATCAGTCTACTGCTTTCATTTTACAGTTTTATCTGCTATCTAAAAGCTACTTGTTTACCCAGTCACTCTTATCTTCCTTCTATGTGAAACTTCTTTACAATAAATAAAATGCCTTGTGTTTGCCATGCCTCCAGATCATTTTGATTTCAAACACACTCAAGGTTTCATTTTGATTGCCCTTCCAAAAATTGTATTTCATATTATGCCATAGCATCAAAACAGACTAATATAGGATACTTTTTCTGTTTGTTTGCTAAACAAAACTAAATATATGTATCTTTTAAAAATTTGTCAGGACATTTTCACTGAATTAACGTGAACTGGTATTAATGGAGCTGCAGAGGGTGGTTCCAAAAGTAAAYAGAAAGATGAGCATAAACTAAGTTGACTACCAATAACTTCTTATAAGAAAGAGAAACTATTGTACTGATTAATCTACTAGTGAGATAGGTCTTAGCAAGATTATTTTCACTGTTCATTGAACCTCTTAAAAATATTTAGATGATCTCAGAACTTCAGCTGACAAACACACTGATGGCAATAAGAGGAGTTTTAGTCTGATACAATGATGCTAGAAATAAAAAAGAAGTTCCTCTATCGATAGTGTTAGAAATTAGCTTCTTTGCATGAACCTAGGAATATAATTTAGCTTTTTCCATTCACATGCAAATGCACTATTCCAAGTGCACAAAAGATATCCCAAGGAAGAAATTAAAACATTATAGATTCTAATACTAGGGTTATTACATGCCAACCAAGTTTTGTGCTGTGCTTTGTTTCAGGTTCTGCGTGATATGACAGCTGTTTCTATTCAGATGATATTTTAAAAGAAACATTTTCTGTAATTTCATCTGACTCATTCAAACTAGCAATAGTCCATTTTAAAATACCATTGAGAAAATGCAAAGCGTTTCTTCACCGAAGACAGCATTTACTGTTCTAATCTAATGCAAATGTTAGTTAGAATCAACAAGCCTGCACAAATGCCAATATCGCTTGCCCCCCTTAAGATGATTTCACACCTAGCACAGCGACAGACACAATTTGCCAGAAAACACATTAAAAAGCAGTTTAAAATGTATCACTGTGTATTATCTCTATGGTAAATAACACATTAGGTCCCAGATGGSTGTTCTAAACAAAGAAAAAACACAAAACCAATCCCGAAGCACAACAAGGTCTGTGATACAAATTCAAGTGGGACTAATATTGCAATCCCTAATAGAGACACCACCCTGACATTAATAAAAGTTTCTTTCTAGAAAGGGACGGCAAACAGGTTGTCAAGTTAACACATTATTTTCTTCTGAAGATAGAAATCTTAATTTAAGTAGTAAAACCACCTTTTCCAGCTACTCCTGGACAAGTCCCATCCCATTTCACTAAGCAGAAGATAGATGTATGGACTGATAAGATTGAAGGATTATTTATGTGAAGATGAAGCATGTGTAGAGGTGTCAGGGAAGGACACAACGCCGAGATCATTTTGTCTTGTCAGAAGTTGCTCAAACCRTATCCCCAAACAGTGCAAACAGCCCTGTGTCTGAGAAACGAAAGGCAGCAAAGCTTGTTGGCTAGGCAATGCCAGAACAGTGTGTGAAGCACTGAGGGATGAGCCATACGGTAATAAGAAAATGTCAGCCATTTAGGCAGCCATGGGAGGATCGTTTGTTTTGTGGGCAGTGATCAAAACAAAAATGGAAAAAGCAGGAAGACTGGGGAAAGCACCTGGTGCTGCCAACTGGAACAGCTGATGCCATAAACCAGGTTGGTGATTATGCAGATGTAATCCGTCATAAATCTGTCCCAGCATATGGTGAACAGGAGAATGAAGATGGCCAAAATACCAAACCATACTTCCTATCAGGGGCTGCTGAAGGTATCTAAGAGCTATAAGAAGTATGACCAGACACAACTGTGTCTGGTGAACATGAATGTGCCCTCAAGATGAGGATGATGGAGGCCAAAACTGTTGCTGTCAGCCAGGTACTGTTTTTGAGAAAGAAAAAAAGAAAAAAAGGAGAAAAAAAAAATCACCGACACCAAACTGAGGATCTAAATCCATGTTAAAACRTGAGCCTGAGCACTGATGGGATTGTTCCCAGCGCCTTCACAGCCAGGATGACCGCTCTTGATGCACTGGGGGTTTCTCACCATTTGAAGCTGGCCGAGACCCATAAGCCAGAGTCGTGCAAAGCAAAYACTGACATATCAGAGCCCTGGCCCTTGCGTTTAGCTAAGCTTCAGTATGCCTCTCATCTCAGCACTCCCTGAGCCTTTTATTTTAACATGGCAACTCCTCCTTGCCCTTTCATCCCTCCTGCCTACTCATGAGAACGTGAGCCCAGCTGCTAACCGTCAGCCTGGCATTGTGCACTGCTCCAGTCCCTCCTTCGATGAAATCACACATAATTTATTCATCCTGAGGCTCAGGACAGGCGCTGCAGCAAGAATGGCAAACACGGCTGGGTCAGTGGCAGGGAAAGCGAGTCACCAGCACGCCGGGGAAGCCATGTCCTGGYTAGCCCCAGCACTACCTCTTTCTCCATTTAGCAGCACGGATGCTGTGTGTCACGCTGTGAAATACTGATCACATGAATTAAACCAGCATTCCCTGGCACATCAGTTGGTCACCAACCCGCACTTACATGGCACTGAACTGAAGATACTCCTTGGGAAATCTTGCCTAGATGAAGTTGTGACATTTTGGCTTCTACTTGTAATGTTTACCTAATATATTATGCATAATTGTGCTTCCTGAAAGCATCAGGCTTTGTATTCTACCCTTTCTACAATAAACAAAAGACAGTGTATCCAACAGGAAAAAAAMCAAACTACTGTAAATTCAACTTACATATCCCCCAGCTTTCTGCATAGAGCAGATCATCATCAGTATGGACAGCAGATCGCATCCTGCAGGACACAGAGACACTCCCAAGTCAAATCCATCAGTGTTTTTTGTAGTTGATAAAAGAATGTTTGAGGCCGGAAGCCAGTTCAGGTTCATCTCACGTCCCCCTCCCAGATGGCACTGAAATATTATGTTGATGCTGGAAGTAGCAACAACACAGTTCTCCTCAAAGACCTGTTGCCATCTGTTGCCAAACCACATCAGAAGGGGATGACAAGAGTCTTTAGCCCATCACCCTCTCATGTGCTAAGTAGAGAGACAGGAGGCAGCAGAGACATTCCCATGCTGTCAACAATTTCAGCAACGGATTAATTGAAACTGGCAGAAAGAAATGGGCTGATATGGACTGACTGGACTGAAATTACTCGGTATTTGGCCAATTCAMGTATCTGCAATTTTTACAGAATCTTTTGTAAGAACATTTCATTTAGCTTTAATTATCACCAAATAGGTGAGATGAGTGGGGAAACAGAGGCAGAGAGGTAAAGCTACACACACCACACCGGTGTCGTGGTTTTGTGCAGATCCTAAAGCAGAACCCAGGATGTCGGTTCTGCGTCTCTCGCTCCAGGCTGGGACACACAGATCCTTCCTCAAGTGAGCTCAGCGGTCTAACACGTTTCATGGGGAAACAAATCCATCAAGGACTATCCTGCACAGAGAATGCAACTATTTTATTCCATATTCTCATTATATTTGTTTCCAAGTCAGTTGAATTTTTTTTGTCATATTTTCAGCTCTTATTAGAGCATAAAAGTTATAACTTGGCTCTAGTTTGAATTTATTCTACTCTATTATAAATATTTATCAGGCAAAAGATACAAAGCAGTAAGAATGAAGAGAGGTAGTATTAAAGCATAGGATAAATCATTATGTCAAAAAGCTTGCAAAAAGAATCGAGTATTAAATTACTCTAGACTTCTGTTTGTCCTCTCTGACAACACAGTTTCTTGACAGTCCCGCATTTATAACAGGCACAAATTAAAGCGAGAAACACAAAGGCAATTTCTTCAACTGTAGGGGAAGAAATGTTTATAACTTCAGATTATGGCTGGCCGAAAGCAGACACACTCACTAGACTTTCAGTCACATGGCACTGAAAACTGATTACCAGAGCCATTACTGCACCGAACAGTGCCTGTTAAATTGAAAGCAAAAGCCAAAATGTAAAATCTTTATCCCATCTTATTAAATGGCTATGAAATAATAGAAATGCACCAGTAAGTATTTCAGAATGACATTTACAAGCAATAAAGCACAGAAGACAAGGCAGACAATTTTCTCCCAAGTGTATTACTGTAACACAGAGGCAGTTTTTAGAAAGGTGCCAAGAGGCAACAGCAGGTCACTCCAAGGATTACGGTTTTGTACCGTTTCTTACAGCTCTGCTTTATGTGGTTACTCTTCATACGTGTTGCCACTCCAGACGAGCAATCCATGCCCAGGCGCAGATAAGATCACAAATTTACAGCCAGCAAGGCAAAAGGTCACCAACCAGACTGTTTCTGTCATCGCTAAAATGGCCATCCCCATCTCCGGCACAGTGTCCGGAGGCAGACCGGGCATGCCGGCGCTCTGTCCTGCCCTCCCGCAGAAAGTGCAAAGAGCACAAAGTCCAGGGGATACTTAAGCAACCTGCAAGGAGGGACACCCTGGGTGGGCTGCGCTGGGAAGCCTGTCCCAGCCCGTCTCTGGCATCTTTTCCCACTTGCAACTATTTTGAGGTCAGCTCATATCCCAGCTCGCACAGCCCGTGCCAAGGCCACCTCCTCTGAGCCAGCTGCCCACCCCACCACCACCAGCACCTCCCCGGGAGAGAAGATGTGCACCAGCCCTGTTAGAAATGAGGACAGCTAGGAAAGAAAAGCGGGGAGCCAGAGGATTGCAGAGGAGGGCAAAAAGCCTTCTGCACCAAAACAAGCCCAGGAGCAGAGACAATCAAGGCAGGGAAATCAGCAGCTCCAGCAGTCAAGGCTTTCTTCCCAGCACCTGTGCTCCGTGCAGAGCTAGCCACAGCGGCAAAGCAGACCTCAGGAAGGCACTCAACATTATGTGTCCGAGAGGTACGGAGCCTTGTCCCCCATCCATTTATCCCAGGTGAATCAAACTTACTGAACACAGGGCAAATTCTCTCAGCTGGGAAAGACTCCTCTGAGCAATGAAACATAAATGCAGAAACTCTTCTAGAAAACTCCTCGGCCGTACCGCTGTGGCGTTGCCTGCTGCCGTGGATGAACCTGCAGCAGTGTATTTCTGTGCTCTGCAGAGTGCCTGCCTGCTGAAGGGCTTTGTCATCAAGCTTATAGTGAACGGCTCTTGTTAAAACAATGGGGTATTTTCTTTTGTATTAGTAACAGAACCAATACAAAGGAATGCAATAAACAATACACAATACCAAAGAGAGAGAGGAAGCAAGCAGATGTGCCTCGGCACCAYGCAGGCTTCCTGGCCATTTGCAGTTATTTTCATTTACATGATGTTTCCAGCTACAGCTGAGAGCAAGGAGAGCTCGAGGGTGTCATTGCTCTGTAAGCTAAAGCAAGGCCCTTTTTCCTTTGCCTCAGGTAGAAAGCCTCCCAGCTTTGTGCGATTTCTCTGGAATTGCTCCCTCACTTGACATCTCTCTAAAGACTGCATTTTCTAAGAGTAGTAAGAGGAGTTTACTTGAGTGTTCACGCAGAGCTGAACCACTTCTTGGTCCATCTTGTCACAGACACTGTTTGCACTAACCTTAATGACACGAGGATTATCTGCAAAGGCTGGCATCTCTCTATGCACTGTCTTCCACACAACTTTATCCAGTGCTAAAAAGCATTTCAGAATGGTAGGCTCATCACCCTTTATGCAATAACACAATCCATTATTCTCACTGTTTCCTATTCCATATCTGATTTCTCCCCCTTCCCTCCAGTGCAGCAGCGTGGTTGTACCACAGAGACACTGGTATGCCCACCCTCTAACCTAACACACACTACAACTACAGCAGGCTATTACCTCCACAGCGACACCAGGTCCAGATGCCAAATACATTTCTCTGTCTGTAACGTTTGCCCCAGACACTGATCAGGCCCAGCCCTGCCTGAAGAAGCTGTAGAAATTCATAATGAGAGGGGTGATCATACAAGACTGATGAGGAAATACCCTGGAACACCTCAGACTGTCGGTGCTGGGACTCCACAGAACAACACCCGGCCTCTGAGAAACGGCAGTATCTGACACCCAGCGGGTACTGAACAGACGCACAGTTACAGTGCCATGATGCCTTTCTTGGGCAAGTTACTTCCAAGATGCTTGGCACTTGGCTGATCTGTTTTCTTCACAGCTATGCAGCTCAGTTGCTTCATTTTTCTTACTGGCCCCGATTCAACAAGATGCTTAAGCATGTCAGGGCAGCGCTTGAAGTCATGTATGTGCTCATGGTACATGGTTGATGGTTTTAGCCCCATCAACTCTGCCTTCGTTGCCGAGAGCAGTATGACAAGCTGGATGCAATAGAGAGGGCTGTTGTTTAAACAATTTAGCAATTAACAAACCAAAAGACACTGTCAAATGTGTTCCATATATAGACTTTTTCCACAGATTATTGTTGCCGTCTTGTCTTGGAAGAAATATATCACAAGATGAGCATTATTTCCTTTTTCACCGCAGCGTAGCCATGATTTGATATTTGTATGAGCAAGCAATGCAAATACTTCATAAAAGCCTTTAATAGTGTAATTCAGCTAACAGTGGCAACAGTAATCAGCAGCTTGCTTCAGACACTGAGCAATCTGACAGCTTTGTCTGATTGCATCTCAATATTTGCTAAAAGCAGAGATTGCTGTAAATGGGTGGATTAAAAAAAGAGAAAGTATGATTGAACAGGTGTGTACAGGGGAGACTCATGGTCACTACGAAGTATTCATACTGTGCAAGAGAAAACAAATGGGAAAGGCGAAGAAAAATGGGCATCTTCAAATTTTGTCCATATTAAATGAATATCAATTGTATTCACTTCAAATGAATTATAAGTTCTGCCACTGAGCAGATTTATGTATGCTTTGAGATGGTACTGAATAATCTTCTCATTAACAAAAATAGCTCAAACATGACAGATTCAAAAAATTCTGATTTAGGTGCCACTAACTACAGTTTGGAAGTTGAGAGATTCGCATATACACGCTGGCTCTAGCAGAGGTGGATATTTCAAAAATCAAGTCAACAAAGTCAAGAGTAGCATTATTTATTCATTCATACTTTTAAAAGGTGAAATGCCCCAACTGAGCTATAAGTTGTTTCTCACTTAGTTATGCCGCCTCTGTATTTAGCAAGGCATAACCCTAAAATGTTTTCACAAAATATCTCCTGTGTTTTCCTAGCCTAATGCTTCASCAGTTCCATGACACCCCTTAACTGTAATTATACTTCCTCTGGAATTGCACCCTAAATAGAAATTGAACTATTCATGCTGCAAATTGAAATTCTTCAATGTGAAGCCATACAAATAACTTGCATTAGCATTAACCTCCTCCCAAAATTTGATAAGATCACTCCTGTTTCTCAGAAAGATGATACTAATTGCTGCTATTTTATCAAGTCCAGGCAGACACATTCAAACCAACAAGTAAATGCTTGAATGACCCAGAAAAATTTCCCTCTAACCTTTAGAATATGTGGATGACCTCATGTGAAGACCCACTAACTGTACAGCCACAGTCGGAGCCGCTGTCTGTATATGGGAGCTGACGGAGTGACAGCAGGCAGCATTTCACCCATTGAAGTCAGGGTTTGTGGCCCTATGCACTTAAACAACAAAACAAAAACTCTTTTGGGATTGCACAGCAACTGGGGAAGAAGCGACACGGACACTGTCACAAGCTTTGTTAGACCAAGGTCCAAAGCACCCACAGACTTCAGTGGTGCGAAGTCCTAATCCTGCTACCTTGCTCCAGCCCCCTCTGAGCCCCCGGCACGAGCTCCCCAGCCGCACCGAGGGCAGCTCCCCAGGGAGGACTCGACCAGCACCTGCCCCAGCCTCTCCGGTAGCTTGGCCTTTATTAGATTAAAGGACACGGTTAATTACTATTTCATCCCCACCGTTTATCTCTTCCCTTCCATAGTCGCCTGTACCCTCCCTTCCAGTTCTCTGCTAGCTTGTGTCACTGGAACTCATTAAGGCACCCCTGGGTTAGGCTCAGACCTTCCTGTCATCCCAGCCTTTGGGACAGCCAAGTCAAGCTGACAAGGCCTGAAAGTACAGCCACAATAGACATCAGTAATAATAATTGGAGATCTATGATGATCGGAGATTTATGTTCTAGATGAACAATTCCCTTGTTCATCTAGAAAATATGACTGTTGAATGTTAAGCAATTATTTTTTTTTCCTAATCACTGATATCGACAGCAGATCTTATTGGTCAGATGACGAGTTATTGCCATGGGTGTTAGGGCAGCAGGACACACACAGACAGGACATTGTCTTCTGCACTTACATGCCCACCTGAATTTCCACTAGGAAGACCTGATCCCCCATCCCACTGCATCTCTAAGCCAGAGTAAGGAGAATTCCCAATTCTTTGCTTGCCATGCTTAACATTTGAGTTGATTATCTGCTATATAAAGTTATCACTCAATAAAATCAAAAGCTCTGACTTCAGTAGTGCCAGATTTTAACGCACTGTGTGCAATATCTATAGGAAAGCTCTTGTGCAGTAAGAAAACCCAGCATATATTCTAGAGAAACCAATCCTGCAAGGGAAAGGGATTAGGCTGCAGGAATAAGCACACAGTTTTCACCTTTAACTTCTGCAATTTCATTATGGAAGACTTTGGAATATTTGCTTGGAGTAAATGCATTACTTCTATGAACAGGAAGGACTGGAATTAAATTATTTCAACAGAAAAATTGTATTAACATTTGTTCTTGAAATGCAGCATTATGATAACACACTATACTGGGAACATTTCTACAAACACTTTTTTTTTTTTTTTTTTTAATAATAATGCCCATTCTCCTTCTCTGAACAGACTATAAATATCCTCAGGTAATTAATTAGTAAGAGAGTCCAACTAATTAATTACTGCAGGTCTAGTTATATACATTGTTATATTTGTTAAAGGGACATGGTCATGATAACATTCACTGAGCAAATTCACGATATTCATCTACAGAAAGTGGTAGATTTACAACAGAACCAACTTTAGAATGAAAAAGAAAATTCAAGGAGACACCGACGTGGCCTTACATCAGGGACACAGTTTACTGCCTAAGCTAAGAGCAGAGCTGTCTTTCCATGAAATGGCTGGAAATGCCTTTCCTGGTCCAGGAAGATCACTGTAACCCCATAACTCCTTGTGAATCATTCTCAACCACAGAGCTACATAATTGGAGATTATTTACATACCAATATAATCATATTAATTGTGTATGTTTATGCTGTGCCTCTTAAAACCCAGCGACACTTCTCCCAGCCCATCCCAGGTGTGGAGCCAGGTCTTTCCTACTTGGTAAGAGACTCACTTGCAGGGTCAGCAGGGGAAGGTGACTCCTGAAATCGGCCCCAGGCAGGCAAGCGAGTGAGGCAGCCGGCAGCTGTGTTGGTTGAGGAAAGATGATTCATTCTGTGTTGCCTTGTGAGGGGATTTTTGTTATTTGAATTACTAAACTGGGCCCTGAGGAAGAGCCTGAAAATGATCTGAGCATGTTGTTTAATCCTTACCGCCTGTTTCCCTAGCAGTCTATGCTAATCATGCCCAGCACCATCTGAAAACTGAAATACACAGCTGCCTACCTGCCTTCATTATATTTATTAGCCTGCAAAAAGATAATATAGAAAGAAAAATCTTACATCTTAACATTACTGCAGATAAACCTAGGAAAGAGAAGTATGCTGTAGTTGTACAGACATTTTCAGGTTAGATTTGTACTCTTCAACTAAGCAAAACATTAAGAAGAACAAGAACAAAAGACAGTAGAAAAAAGTGCCTGTGGAAGTCAGCTCACACTACCTTTCCTGCCAGTTGTAAAGCTGAATTTTAATAGCTCACCCTGCTACTCTCTTTGCACCAGTTTCAAAATCGCATTACAGGCAAACACGGTGTAAGGTTAGCATCTTCAAGAGTCCTTTGCAACTTGTTTTTCTAGAAACAGCATCCGTGAATCTGATTGTTATCTGAATCCTTGTGTTACTTTACATCAGCTGTGAAACTGCTTATGCTAACAGGGGATAACAGAACATTTCCCTGTGGATTTGTGAGCCTAAACTCCACATGCTGCCTATGGACAATTTGCACCTGGTCTCCTTTGCAAGCCACTTCATATAAAGTCATGAAAGAAACAACAATATCCTAAAAAAAAAAGTCTGCATAAATCCCTGTGCAGCAAAACTGGGAAACTTTGCTCATTGAGGTGCATTACTAACACCATTTGGAAAGAGAAAAATATATGAAACGTCCTTAACTGGGCTGAAGTATTCACAGGCTCAGAGATGGGAGGTATGAAAAGAATAATCTTCACCTACAATTATGTTACATGACTTAAGATTTGAGTGCAAGCCCTGGGAAGATAACATTTCTAATGTAAAAGGAACTTACAGAGAGGGTTCACTTTCAGATCTTCAGGTAACCCACTTGAGAAAAGCAGAATGTTTTTATCACCTTTTGGATGCTCTTTTTCCTGGCTGCGGGCAGGAACACTACATATCAGCCAGTATTCACCACTGCAGTGCTACCACCCTGCAGCAGCACAAAGCAACTGCTGTCCTAAACCTCCTATGGGATGTTCTCCATCTCAGCAAGAGAATACGTTCCATTAAGAAAAGATGCTTCAACTTGAAAGGGCTGAAAACAAACAGAGAACAGGGGAGCAATCCAAAGAGACTGGGTACACACACACAAAAAAACCACCCAGATAACAACAGTCCTACGACTGGTGCTAAAAAACAGGGGGGAGGAAAGGTGAGCATCCTTCCAGAAGCTGCGCAGGTTAAATCACTCCGCAGCTAGTAGCAACTGAGATGAAACTTTAATGGGGGATAGATTGTTCCTGCTTACTTAATAAGGGCAGCTCCTGGCCTAAATGAAGYGGACAAGCGCAGGTTGCTCCAAGGGCTGGAGAGCAGTCACAGCCTCCCGGCTCGCTCCAGCCACCCCAGGGAGCGTGAGTCAGCGACCCAGTTTTTCAGACCTCTCCCTGCATCGTCCCCTGTCCCACTTCTGCTTCCAGCCCTCAGGCTAGGGCAGGAAAACACGTTTTTGCCTGCTCTGCTTAGAAGCCTTGAACCGGTCTGAGAAACTCTACAGAGTTTTTGCACCTTCCATTGAAATTTCTGGACTATTTACTCAGTTTGCAAGTGTATGAGCAAAACGCACGAGCAAGGTATGCCAGAGCCTGTAGGACAGYGTAACTGGGTTGTTAGCTGGGCTAGGGGTGGCTTGCACCAGCCATTCAGAGGATCCTGGGTTGCTAACACACACGTAGAAAAACCAAGACCTTCGCAACAAAACTCAGCGCCCAACTACTACCACAGCACAAACAAGTAATCAAAAACACAGAGCACAAATGACTGACCCTAAGACCCAGCGTGACCCCGAGGAGAGCCCARTGGGTCCCCAGACCCATTCCTGACCTGCACCTGGTCCCCACCCGCCCCTGCGTACATGGGACAGAAACCAGCCAGACAAGCTAGAGAGCAGAAGTCACCAGGGACAAAGTTTGCCACCTCAATTCACCAAGCAATTTTTTTCATGGTACGTGGTGTTTTAATACCAAAACAGCTTTCTGCCATAGAATCCTAACACACATTTCRGCCAAAGTAATGACAGCCATGTCTCAAGAATAAAAAGAACCATTATTATTGATCATAAAAAGAGTAGTTTATAATTGGGCTATAGCACTTACTAGCCTCTTTTAATGGTGTATTATAACATCTCATTTTCTCTTTTTTATTAAAAGAAATAATTTTCATTGCTTGTGGGTTTATAAAAGGATAAACAGGAATTGATTATTCAACATTTTCAGAGAATCTCTTCATTGATAACAACATGGTCTTCTAAAGCAGCAACCAAAAGTTGCAACTAGTGAATTCAAAGCCTTTTACCTTTTTTCTTTGCCCAGCTTTCAAGCAGACAATATTACGGCTTTTTTTCTTCTCTTGGTTAATTATCACTGCAGCCAATCCACTGGAGAAGGGAAAGTATAAATTTTACTGAAAGTGCCATTAGACTATTTAACACATACACTCTATGACAAGTAATAATTTAAATCCACTTGAAGGTTGGCCCTTTTCTTTTTCACATAAGTTAATTCAGTTGTGACAATAACATATGTAGAAATATGTTGCCAATGAACATTAACTACATTTTATGTCTCTATTATTTTGTATTTTACCAGGTTGTCAAGAAACAGATTTACAATAGAATACAAAATATGAACATTTCTGGTGCCCAAACATGTCTAGATGGTACATTAGYTGGCATTAGTAAGAAATTGTTCGTAATTTGCATTTATAAGGCTCAGTTGGTAGCAACCGAGCCTATATATGAATTCATATGCATCAAAAGCCCATTTTAGTRTTTTGCGTGAGAAACACCGTTTCTTTACTGACAATTCCTTGGTTTTAATGAGTCCTAYACTCCGTAAAAATACGTGTTCTGAATTTCATGGGAAAATGCACTACAGAATATAAATGTATCAACCAGAATACACGTTGTAAATTATTCTTAAATCAAATAGTACAACATTTTGGCTTCAGCCAGCAACAGCAAACAGGAAGGCGGCTCACTAGCAGCATACTTGGAACACTCAGCACCATGTGTCTGGTGCCTGGAGGCTGCCTGGTCACCACGGGTCCTCAGACAAGTCAGCTCATTGCTGGATGTACCACGTTTCTGCGTCACTGGGAGAATGTCACAGTTGGTTTGATTTTACTTTTTGTTGGATTTGTGTTGATATACAGTGTTTTCTGTGCCTGAACTCTTTGGCTTGTGCTCTGTTTCATTCCCATGAATGGTTTCCAGTTTGATTACAATCCCACTCTTTGAAATAATTTATATTAGTTAGGAAATTAACCCATTACCAGTCCTCAAAATACTATGATGACACATGACAACATAGAGAAAGACACCAGACAACTTTATAATTTCATTCACTACCTTTCATCTTCTAGAAACGCAAGTAAAGTTTTGATCAAGARATAGATAAGAATGCATTTTTAACAAGGATTCCACTTCTTTTTTATGTATTGGAAAATTATGACGACAGCAATGATGTATGTACTTAAAAAGASAGAACGGGGATCAGAAAGGGAGATACCTCTCAGATCAGGACTGAGCYTCTGGGCTAATCAATACTATTCAATTTTATATTACTGCCACATAGAATAAAGTGTTTGTAAGGCAATAATTAGGTATTAGTATTYGTTTTCATGAAGCATCTGGGAACAGTACCAACATTACATCCTCTTTGAAATATCTAATGAAAGGAAATACAACACAGCAGAATATCACTTTTTCTTCAGATTAAATGTGCATCAAACATTTATTGGCTTTTGAGGTAAAATTAATGTGTACAGGGAAACACCAGCAGTTTGTTATTACAGGGTTCTACTGAAAGRAACAGAGCTACATATGGGTTTTGTTCTGAAAATCTGTATTAAAATAAGATGCTTGCCTGGAGTAACACTAGATTTTACAATACGGAGCAGAAAGATGTTTTAAAAGTTCTCCTCAATGATTGCATAAGCAGATGATCAGGTAGAACACTGGTCCAACACTTCTTCTAGCAGGCCATGAACCCGCAATAAAGAACTGAAAAGTAAGCTTGAGTATCGATTGCTGAACATGCAAGATGAGATACTGGGAAATACACTGCACAAATACAAGAACAGTCCAACAGTGCTTAGAGAGCCAATTTATAAACAACCTTTGCTGGCTCTTCCTTACTTCATCCCACRTAATAAATCACTACCACGTCTGTGTCCAGGATTCCTCGGAGAGCTCAGAAAAGCTTAGAGCAAACAAGCGTGGCAAGGACAGATCTACCCGTACCAGTGAGAAAACATCTACAGGTGCAGGTTCAGGTGTCCAAAATGAACAGCTATATTACTTAAAATATCTCTTTTTCCTACTTTTTTAAAGTCTTACAGGATTGCATCACCRTGAACTATTTTCTGAGTCAATTCTTCCCAGATACTTTCTCAATGTAAGGAAATGAGCTCAAGACAGCAGGTGGGTATAAGGAGAACAGTTCAGGGCAATATGACCCATAATGTGCTCTGCAAGAAAAGAAATCAAAGTGTTTCACATAACACATCACAGCAGTCTCTCTGAAGGTCTGATCTTCCCATGTGCTAAAAAAAAAAAAAAAAAAAATCTCACTTCCCAAAGCCTACAGGACAGGAGAACCCTCATAACTCTATGTGGAGCCCTTCACACTTAAAGAGCTGCAGGAAGGGAAAAAATAAATCCAGCTGTCCTAAACACGGTCTCAAAGAGAAAAAGAGGGGAGAGAAGGGCCATACCTCATGTCAAACCTCAACACACTGAAGCAATAAATTCAAGCATCTGGTGTCAGGTGCACCGCCTAAGTGGATCAAAGATCCAGCACAGTGAGCTCTGACCAAGACCTGGCCAGTAGGTCGGATGGGGGACAGAGCGGGTGAGCAGGAGCTGGCCCGGAGGGTGCGAGCTTTGCCTCATCTTCCAGGAGGATGGGCATRGCCATCCCCACTTCAGTGGTGGAGGAAGAGAGGGAGCACGTTAYTGCTGCTGGAAGCAGCTAGCCCTGGCACAGCAGAAATTGCCAGAAGAAAGAGTAAAGAAGCAGCAAACCTCCCCGTGTGCAGCTTCAGTCAGAGGTTCTTGCTAACGGTAAGAGAGTTCTGCAAGTTTTACCTTATCCCACTGAACTCGGTTATTTGAAAAATGCTGCTCTTTAGTTCTTTGCCCAGCAGAAAATAACTACATTTGCTCTAACATAGCACAACAAAACATTAACAAAATGTTATTAATCACTAGAGAAAAGTGTCCTCCAAAATTAGCTCTGCATAAACCAAAGGAAACTCTTGCTATGCATGAATGAGACCCAGCTCTGAAAAAAATCTCTGCTCCCTAAACAAATAAGGCCATTCTTCCTTGTTTAAGGACTGGAATGTTTTTTGTTCCTGTTTTTCCTGTAAACACCCTTCCCTGCAAATGAATGCCCATGATAACTATTTAAGAACAGCTCTGCAGTAAAACCTTGCTGCCACCCTTCAGTTTTTTATAACTTTGGAGTGCCGCAGGAATGCTGCACACGCAGGTACCTCTCACAGTTATGGGTCCCTCTGGAAACGACCGTGCCAGGCAGAATGGGGAAGGGACCAGGATTTATTACAGAAACACACCGCCTGCTTCTCTTCACTGACGTCCCCTTCAATACGTGCTATTTTCCTCTGAAAGCTTTGGCCTCTGCAGCATACAAAGCCCAAACATAACAGGACCAGCACCYCCTGCAACCAAAGACAGATAGGATGGAGCAAGGCTACCCCAAACCTGGTTTCTAGCCAGAACTCCACTGTGCCTGGCTCCCTGACGTACCGCCTGAGTGACCCGGCTGCCGGGCATGAGGGAGGGGGGCTGCGACCCTCCCCACCAACCTCTGTGGCCTCTCAGCCCCTCAGCATCCCTCTGGCCTCCATACCCCAGCAAGAGGCACCCGCAGCAGCACCGAGCTCGTGCCTAGGCATGGACCAGGAGGTCACTGAGCTTGTAGGAGAAAAAGGACATCTGAGAAGAGAGGGGATGAGGAAGGTGGCTTGGGGAAAGGGAGGTGAAATTATTCAAGTCAGAAATCCAAGCTGCTGATTTCAGTGTTGACTCAAATCATGGTTCATTTAAAAAAATAAAAATCAGCTGGTCCTTTCTGGTTGCACCCTCAGAACTTAGTTTTCTAAAGACAGATCAGTTCTTGCCACCTAGTAACCACCAAAGCATTTGATTCATAACTAAACGTTCCCTTTATACTCTCTTTGACCCATCTTTTTAAGTAACCAAGAGGGTATGCTACATACACAGTAAAGCATTTATGCAGCTTGACACATGCAGTTTTTACATTTCATTAGACAGCAGAAAACTTGGGACTGTATCAGGGAGCTTTGAATGGAAACTGGAACCCAGTTCTTTTTCTAACCCTTTCTCCAACTCCTCCTGCTGTGAGGYCAAAAGCATGCTTTTTGATAGAACCCACAGAACAGGAAAGGGAAATGAAGGAAGATGAAAAGGGACCTGGCCCACTTTGGTGGGATGGAGAGCTAGAGCTGGTGGATTTTCTTCCACCTTTGCTCAAAGCCAGACCCGGTAATCACACACTTTCCAGGCTTGCTTGATACAGACTACTTCTCAATGACAGCCACCTCCAAGAACCCATGGATAAGATGTCCCAAACTCCACCTGGATATTCTGAGCTAAACCACATGCAGAAACCACAAACTCTGCCACATCGTCTTGCTGATAAAACAGCACTCTGTACAAAGCCTTCATTAATCTTTCTGTTTAGAGATTTTACACATGGATTTGATACAGAGTCCCACAAACGTTGTATAGGTGCCTTATATTTCTCATGGCTGGTTCACACCTGAAGACTGGAATTTAGCTTTCAATTATTCTTTGTACAAAATCCCCACACACACTTTTGGGCTTACATCTGCTCCACAGCTTTCCTTGGCTCAAAGACACAAAGAGCTCACAACATCTTGCCCAGTGTGTTCCGTGTGTTTCCTTGAGACATCTCATCAACTGCCGCACACGTTTTATTGTCAAAGRCAGCTGGTCAAATTGAAGACATGAAAAATCTCCCAACTGCAATTGCCTGAGAGTGTCCCTGAGCCACTGGGGACAACTGAAGTGAAATCTCAGATCAGACCAGGGAAACCTCTAAATTCACCCAACTGGAAACTGTTTACAGAGACCTCTGCAAAAAGAGACCAGTAATGCTTCCCAGCTTTGTTCAAAGTCACAGTGATAYCCCCAGGCCTGTTTTATCCTCCAACTATTCTTTAATATGCTGAGAAGTTTTTTGGTTGTTCCACTTTCTTCTTGCCCTCATTGGCTTCAAGGGGAAAACTGAATTTGTTTCTCCTCAGGATATGCAGAACTTGGGGGGGTGAAGGAAATCAGAGGACCAGTTGTATTTCACCTCTTTTGCCTCCCTAACAGATGGGCAGCTATTCTACTCATGAATCTCCTGTCTCAACAAGGAAATGCGAGCCAAAGCCCTGGGGGAAATGGGCTTGAGGTTTTTTCATATTTTTTGGTGAGCTCAGGTGGARGGAAAATAAACTTCTGTCCCTATACATTCAATCTGATTGCATTCAACCACAGCATTTGATGCAAGTGCCCTGAAATAATTTTGAAAGTAGATGCTAAAATTAATCTTCTCTCACAGTGCACCAACACAGGATTACTCACTGCCTGGCACAGCGACATGGATCTCTCTGGGGTGGATGCCCTTCTCGCAGAAGGGCCCACCACAGTGTATGCCGACAGCTCCATCCTGCCAGTTGCTTATGAGTTATATTTTTTGATCCATATTTCCTCCCATTTCTCAGACCTGGGTTGCAGGACACAGCAGAGGCCTCAATGAGCATTCGGGGAGGAATAAACARGACTCCTCTCCCCACAGCATCCATTCCCCTCCTCCCCCTTTTTGGGACAAAGACAGAGGTATCACAGCGGAGTCCTGTTTCCTGCCTGCCATAGCTGGGGAAAAAAGAGAAGGGATAAGCTCAGAAAGTCCCTTAGGGCTGTAGGAACAGTCCTACCCACAAGTTCAGCTCTCCATCTGCCAGACTGGCTACAGGAMCAGCCAAATGGGCAAAGAAATTAATTCACCACATTAAACCCTAACCCTATATGTCTCTTCCACTTACATTTTGACTGTATAAAGACAGAAGCTAGGATCCTTACACTRAGAAATTATAAAAAACAGCACTTCGATATTAACAAAAAAGTCTTTCTCCAACCAGTGCTACAAATTGCAGTAGGTAAGGAGCTGTTGTTCGTGCAAGTGCACAGTTCCTACCATCAGTGCTGCTATTAGGCTGAAGGGAACAAATGTTATTCTTCTTTCAAAAAGATACAGGCCAAGGTCAAAGCTTATGTCATCACAAACGCAAAACATGAGAAGCCTACACATTGCTTTCAGCAAGAGTTCATTTCGCTGACATGCAGTTTTCTATTCATTTAGGACATTTCCGTCTAAGATTAAAAGCCAGAGGGTACACTCTGTGCTGACCTTCCTCCTACAATTAAAAAGAACACAAAATCTTCAGGCTTCAGAGGGAAAAAATTGATGCCAATTTAGTCTTAGATAACGCAGCATCAATGAGCCCAATCGATATTGCACACAAGACAGCCAGCAATTTAGGCATCTTGTTACATTTCTTTTTGGGGGGTATGCATACTAGCAAAATAAAAAAAATTTGCTATGAGGATCAAAGCATAGTAGAGAAAAACCGATAATTGAGTACGATTGCAGCTCAGTAGTATATTTCTGAAAAGATACTTCCAGAGCAATTTGCAGCATTCTCCGAGACCCATTTCCTCCAAGATCTCAAACAAGTATTCTTCATTTTTGGTTAGCTTGTACTGGAAACTGATTTATCCTGAAGGATAGCAAAGCCAGCACAAAAGGAGTTTATTGAATATTTTATATCTAAATAAAAAGCATGGTTCTGTTTGGGAGCAGAGCTACACTGGCTGCATTACATTATACTCAAAGCCAAGTTCAACCAATCAGTTTTCCAAGATTGCAAAAAATAAAAGGGACAGAAATTGGAAGTACACTTAAGACCCTATAAATCATGATATATAAGGCAAGGCAAACGCACATGATTACCCTGTATTAGAGGCATTTTACTTTATTATGTTTCAATTTCAATAGATCTGGATATTTTTTTTCCCTCTCCAGAAACAGAAGTTGTGATTCATCACAATTTATGTGACTATTCTGACTGTTGCTTTGCGGCTGCCTGACCCATTTGTGTTTGGCTGGAGGGTCAGCCCATTCCTAGAACTTGGCTCTTTTTCTTTTTTATGCAGAGGGCCCCCAATGTCAAGAAAATTCAGTGTCAGACCACAGAGGGAGCATCTGAAACAACTCTCCCCTTGCATCTGTGAGGGACCTTTTGTTGGCAGAGCTCTAGCTGGCCAAATTTTCWAATGCTGGTTTGGCTGTTCTGAAAATGCTGGCCTCCAGCAAATTTCTAACTAACTGAAAGTTATTGTACCAGGCCTTGAGCTATACTTCATTTTAAAATAAAAATTTTAAGCAGAGGCCTTTCACTGCCAGGCAGACTTGACAAACCCTTCTCAAAAGAAYGACTGCAGTAGCTTTAATGAATGGCTCAAAAGGATCTGTTTAACAGGGAGGATGCAGCAGCAATCCTAGTTCCCACAGCTGGAAATTGTCAGGGTGAGATCTAATGGAGAACATAGGCACTGCAAGTCAGGTACTCCAGCGTTAACCATTTAGACTCTTAGTTCCCAGGATTGAAACTCAAGCTTAGAGTTAAGCCTCTAGGCTGGTGCTAATACTACACAGTACTGTAAATCTAAATGACTTCACACACTCTGGATCCAAAGAAGATGCTTTCCTGAGAACAGGCACCTATACATTGCTTTTGAAAGAAATGAGGTGTCTCAAAATGTGGCCAGCAGTACAGAAGATATTATCTGTCTCCGATATAATAGCAAATACCTCTATCTGCCAATTATCTGTATTGTACATGTCCTAGCTCAGCATCTCGTGGCATTCCAGCCCTCTCTGAGATAGGACATTATTTAACTGGGCATACACAGACCGTTATTACCGTAAATCCCTGTTCCTGGCTATTCTAATGCCTGTTCTCTCACTACTCCTCACAAATAGAGACAAGCTGGGAGGGGAAGAGACTAATTCTTTTAAGATCTCCAGTCTATACAGATGGCAGGATCTGGACACAAGTGACCCAGGTGACTAGTTGCATGTTGATGGCAAAGGACAGCCCAGACAGGACAAGAAGAAATGTTTTAACATCRGAGCAGCTACCTCGTTTTCCCAGGAAACAAGAGGCTTCACCTCTGAGCTCCTGCTTTGGTAAAGTTAGGGGAATAATAGGAAAGTGCACTCCCCCAGAAATTAAATGTTGGCAAAACATAATGCACAGTGGCATAACTGGTGTACATGTTCCCTGGTTGCGCACCTCTGATGTTTAATAAGAATTGTGGTTGCATTACATACACGTGCAAGAATAGTTCATTTTTCAAACAGCCACTGCCAAGGAATTAAATTAGTAAAAGTTACTAATTAAGAGACATTGAGGTTGTCTAGTAGAATAAACTGATACTTTCTAGAAAGGTAATAACGTAACACAAACAACAGCAAGCTTTTACTGGAATGCAGACCATGGCATATTAAGGCGCTAATTAACAGTGAGCAACACAAATTTATGACCTCCATTAAAAAAAAAAAAAAAAAGGCAACACGTGACAAATATTTGTGATTGCCTACTTGAGAAGCAATTGAGAACTGGATTGCTAACATCAGACTCCCTCCATGCGTTTCAAGTAAACATTGATTGGAAATGTCAAAGAATCAAAATCTCATTAACAGGAATTTGCCCTGCATTGATCTGACCCTCTGTCCAGTCAGCAGAAGTGGTAGGTTGTGTTTCTGCAGTGGAGAAATACCATGAATGGATGGTTAAGCAAAAGAGCAAAACATTAAGCAGAGACACAGACACGTTTTTACCCTCAGGCAATCCAACTGACCTATGATTATTTCATTACTAAAAGTTTTATTACCCAAACAGGTTTTGTTTTTTTGTTTTGGTTTAGGTTTTTGTTGTTGTTGGTTGTTTTTTTTTAAGCTAGGAAGATGATTTATTAATGCTGTTACACAGTTCCCATCACAAACTGAAGAGATATTCAGCCTGAGTCTGCTCCCACTCAGACAAGACCCTGGAGTTGCCCTGGTATAAAACTGAGGTGAATATGAAGAGAATCAGGCTCTCAGATTACACCAGTCACATACTTTCTGCCAGTGGAAATACTATATATGGCACCTCACCAACAGGCAAGTAGTTTAGGAGGTTAAAAGCACAGAGGCATTCTTTAAACACTTCAAAAATAAAGAGCAGCTCAAGCAAATCCACATAACTCACAATATCACCTCATGCCAATGGAAAATGTCACTAATTTTTTCTAAAAAGACCCTTCATTGTCACTTAGCTAAGTCATACATCTCAGACTCTTCTTCCTGGTATGAACTGTATTCCCAAATGGGTTTGTTTCTTACACTGTCACTGTCTAGGAATTAATCCCACAGAAGATTTTAATTACAGGCTATGATAGTGTTGTCCACCAAAAACCATCTGATGCTACTCCTAGCAGTTAAAAATGAGACAAGTGAAAAGCTTGCTTTTTTTTTGTCTTCAGAAAAAGCAAAGCAGGTGTCTAGTTAACATTGTGCAACCCAAATTCATGACTTCCACAAAAATAAGAGACAAAAAATATTTGTACTCTCTATACTTGCTGCTCTCTAGAATTCCTGTTCATGTTTGCTGTCAAGCACCAATTGACTTCTGGTTCTTTCCTTGGTTTGTCAGTGCCTCTTAAGTCAGAAAGCTTGTAAAACATTCAAATGTATGGTAGTATGTCAAAACTTTTACAGCAATAAATCAGAAAGCACACAGGGAGAGAGAAGGTAAAACCTGCACCCTCATCTTTACAAACAGCAGTGGAGTCCCACCTTGCAGAAGACGCTACAATGACATAACCAGGAGTCCAGCGACTTGCACAGTAACTTCACAACTTTGTCGCAGACTTCTTATGCAATCACAGACAAGTCCAAGAGACTTGTTGCAAATGAGTTTTCTAGTTATAAACAAAAGATAATAAGACTTCCCTCTTTCACAAGGATGTTGTGAGTATGACTACATTGATGATTACTAGGTGCTCAAGAACTATTGCAGGGGACCAATATAAAACCTGAAAATAATGATACAATAAGGGGTAATGCATAACATATTCATTTGGAAAATGTGACCTTTTGTTGTCAATCCTTCTTAAGCTAGAAAGGGCAGATGTGGATTTTTCAATTTACAAGCCTGAAAATTGCAAATTGAAAAGAATTCACTTCTGCCCTCTACTGTGAGATAGCTAAATATGAGTGACAAGTAGACATGCTCTAAATATAACAACTTTAATTTCTTTTGAAAGCCRTTTGCAAAAATTCCTGTTCTCTCCAATTCTTCTCATAGTGAATCATTCTGGGGTAGAAGACAAGTTCTCAATAGCGATATGATGATGAACACAGTAGACCTGTGTTTCCATCAAATGCATTCTTCGAATATGGTATTTTGTAACAAAGGAATCGTTTAGTGATTTTGCAAGTCAATGAGCCAAAACAGAATAATTAACGTCAATGGTAGATGATGAACCCTTAGCGATAGTAGGAAACTAATTGCCATTAACACACAGTACCGCATCCAACGATTCTGGTTTAAAACAGCTCCTGTAAAGAAACTGCATGATCACATGGAATTATTTGCATTCTCTACATGGCRAGAAACAATTGGTGACAAGACCTTTGTTCCGATGTATTTGATTTGTGACAGAATTAATGCTGTGGAATTGACGGCCAGCTGTTCAGTTTCCAAATACCGCTTTGTTTGATTTTAAAACTCACAAGCATTACTGCTTTTCAGGTTATGATTGAATACAGCTATGTCTGAGAGCTCAGGTTTAAATACTGTAGGAAATACCAAATAGTCCTCCAATAGTATTTTGTCTTTTAACAATTAGGATCCTATAGAACAATACATATTTGCTCATAAATAAGGAGAAATACTGTCTTTCCTTGGACTCTACCCTAATTAGTGTGATCTAAACTTAGCCATAAATCACACTTTAGTATAAAAACTGAGCTTTACTCAAAAGACATACTTATAAACCATTGAAGCTGAAATTCATGTGTGGAGCTACAAGGTCCACACTTTCTCCCCACCCTTCCCTACTCCATTGCCTATCCCACATTATGTCTTCCAAAACCGGCTCTTTTTTCAGTCCTCCTACCAAGTATTCAACATAGAGCACGTATGCACCCACGGACACATTATCCTACACTGAGATTCTACCTTCCTTTGGTCTGAATGGAGATAAACCAGAAAATCCTCCATGCTGCCAACTAGGTATGGTAGGTGSGTTTAGATACTGTTTGGTTGTCTGCATATGGCGAGTCATTCTTTATTACAAGACTGTACATAGCTCTGTGCAGAGATACCCAAGTGAGCTCTCAAAAGCCACATTAGGTCCTAGAAGCCATACGTCTACGGCCTTGATGCACAGTGTCGAGTCAGGTACCATAAGAAATACCAGTATATTCTTTCTCGTRCCATTACTAGCACACATGGGCATGTATTCAGTGATGTGGACCAAACCTACAGATCAGCCATTGTCAATGTGACAAATTTCACTCAGCARACATAAAAACCCTATGGTGAAAAATACATAGCAAGGTAACTGCAAAATCCAGTTTTGGTGCTGCCAACATCAGAGAAAACCAGCAAAGACAGGACTTTTTTCCAAAGCACAGGGAAAGGGAGTTTCCCTTGTTATTGGAAGGTGTAGAACACACGATACATTTGCTCAGTTACAGGCATCAGGCAGAGAGCAAAAGTTCACATGCAAACTAAATGGTACATCACGCTACATTTAATAATTCTAAGTGCTGATGACTCTAACATGCCTGTTTCTGAAAAAAACAGCAGCTGTTTGACTGTAATTAAATGTAGGACTTTCAATAAACTGAAGAATGAGAAGTGCAAGGGCAGACAGAACAAATCTTCTGTAGGTCATCAGCAAGATCAAACACAAAACCTTCAGCATTTACGCACTCAGGTTTGCAGTGAAAAATAACAGATGTTAGCAAATGGCGGCATTATCATTGTTAAGGTCAGTTCTTAGAAAAGGACATCCTCACACAAAGCCAGAGCATTTCCCAGGTAAGTGCTACACAGACCAGATTAAGATAGTTGCAGTAAGACAGGTGCTCACTGCTCCTCCACCCCTTCTCTCCACTCTTCGCACCCAGGCCACCGTACAGGACAGGCAGGTCTCCCAACCTTTGCTGCAGGCAATTCCTAGGAGACCCCAACTGATACAAGACAGCATCACAGCTGGCACCCCAAGGTATCCCAGGGCCACTCAAACTGGACACAAAGCTCATGGTTTGCTTCCTTCTTCTCTCAGTCAACCTACATGGGACCCGACAGTAGCTCACACAAGTCCACAGAGGACACGGATCCTGAATTCATACAGTGCTACCCGTTGTCAGGACTTGGATGCAGCCAAGTGGCTGCCCCTCACAGCAGCAGGTGACCCAGGAGTTGAGGGTGACACCATGCCAGATAGGGCAGCAACCTCCTCAACAAGGACACAGTCCCACAGTGCCAAGCAAGAAGAGCAGAGCAGGTCCGTTGATGGCAGCCACAGTGCTCACCAGAGGCAGGTCGGCAGGACAAGCTAAGAAGTCAAGTCAGCAAGACAAGGTCAGGACCAGTGAGGTACCTGGCAGGGCACAGGCATATCTATAGCATAGCTCAGGCAAGAGCCAAAGGCAAGGTGTTTGAGCTTACAAACACCTCCCGAACCAAAAAGTTCCAGATGAGATTTCTGCCAGCTCTTTTCCCTACAGCTCTTCTGGGCAGTCAGAGGGTCAGAGCGGGCCTTGAGCAGCCAAACCCCCAGGCAAGGAAAAGACATGCAAAGCCTGTTGATGTACTGAGGGCCCTGGCAGCTCTCACCATTGCAAAAGGAATTTCTCAATCATTTTTATTAAAGTAGAATGGCCAGTCTTAGTGCCTGCCTTCAGTGCCACTGCAGTTTGACTCCGTAATGCCCCAGCCCCACAGATTACCTTGCAGAGCTCCTCAGCATCCAGACAATCATTCAGCAGTCCCCAAGGCCCATACTTCTTGAGGGTGTGAAAGAATTCCCATTTTACATTTATCAGCCTCACGAAATGGCAGGAGTCAGTGGTAATACGTATGGAACTYTGATCTCTAGGTCGGTGCACAGTGGTGCGGAAGTGCTCATGGCAGTGGTGCCCAAGGGGAACCTTGGGAGCTCCCCTTCATCCGCTTCTAACTTTACGGTTTCATTGATCCCCCCCGGCACCTTTGCATCCTGCAAGTGTCTTGACACACCAACACCCAAAGCATTCTCATTTTAAATTCTTAATCTTTCCAAAGAACAAATACCCTCCTGATACATTCTCGCTGCATTCAACTCATTAATCTCCCTACTTGTCAACGGCACTCAGAATTGAGCAAYAGCACCAAAAACATCCATCCTTTTGTCATGAACCACCCCCCGGGATCAGCATAAACGCCCACTCACAGCAAGAGCCCAAATCAGTGTTCACAGAAAACAGACTTGTGCACTCACAACACACCTTCTGCTTTCTAACCTTTCTCTCAGACATTCAACAGAGAATTTGGCATAAGAGATGCCCTTTGTATATTCTATGCATCTGGGGGAAAAACGGCCTATTCTCCTGTCTCCATTCATCTCCTTCTGTTCTTTGCGGTCTATAGAGGTAGTTAATCTTTCTTCAGTGGGAATTGTAGCAGTGTCTTATTTTTATGCTATCGATCATTGCAATGTCTGTGTGGAACAGCTAATGTAACATAATTCAGTCATGAAAAGTATGAAGACTGTCAGTCAGGGAAGTCTCTAAATGTTYTGAGAGGAGGCTAGCCCCACAGAAGTAAAAAGAAAACAGTAAAGAAGGAAAACCAAGGAGGAAATACTAAGGATTTTCAAATATTTGTCCTAAGTGCTTCCTAAAGGCCTTGCAAAAGGCCAGGAGAGGGGAAGAAATAAATAACATGCAGGAAAAGCCTTGCTAACAAAATTGGCTCTTTCTGAGGCTACTTTCAACAGCAAACATGGTAGTGGTCTGGGATTCAGGTGACAGAAGGTTTGCCATCACTACTGATCTCCCAGATGGTCCTGAGCAAGTGCGTTATCTCAATTACTCCTCCCATCCTTGCCTGCTCTTTCATTTAAAAATGAAAGCTTTCAAAAAAAAAAAAAAAAAAAGCAAGCTTTGGGAGCAAAGCAGACCTGTTGATGTACTGCAGACCCAGTGGTAGCCCCAAAAAGTTACCAGGACATATTTACTTAAAACATGAGACAGTGGAGGAAATGAAAATTAAAGCCATTATGACCACTAACATCCCTGTTTAGCTATAAAAGGAATACCCATTATTCCTCATCTCCCACTGTCTCCACGGAGAGGCTCAAGAGAAGGGCTGCCTGGCAAAGGGCAGGCCACCTTTCCCCCTCCTCGCCAAACTCAATTACTCACCTCCCTTGTGTGAGGTGTCACCTCAGTAACGCTTGGGGAAGCATCGGCCATTCCTGGCACGGAGGCACTGCGCAGGGCTGAGCTGCTGCTAACGCAAAGCTGAGAGCAACGTCTGCGCTACCGTCACTGCTGTGGTGACAGCACCACGAATACACCACCTAAGGCACCTCTGCCTGTAGGTACACATCCAGCCTAGGAAAGCAGCCACGGCACCATGGGAGGCAGCGTAGCTTTAGTTTRAGATAGCTTCTATACATTCGTTGTCAATAAAGGAAAAAAATGGACTGTAAAAGCATAGGGATTTAGGGCTTGTTTGAGGATTTTTTTTTTTAATTCATTTTTTCCACTTCCTGGGTTCAAGAATAGCCTAAGAAATATTCTTTAAAATTGTTTCAAGACTGATTAAACCTGACAAGAGACTTCAAGTAAAGGAAATCCTCATAAACACTTGGAGTTCATCAAAGTCTGTGTACGTTGCATTTGAAATCAATAATCCTGCACAATCTACAGCATAAGTGCCTACCTCCTTTCTCACAGCAACAAAATCACATTTGGGAGGATGCTGTCTAGAGCTATCTAGCATAACCAATAATAGCAGAACCATTAGGCATCTCCAGCTTTAGCATATGCTTGCAAACAGAGTACGTACCGTAACTGTTAACAACTAATACTGAATAGCCACCAGTGCTGGTAGAACTGGGTGTCCCACTTAAGGCCAAGTTAACTCCAAGAAGAGCCTATATACCTCTAACCATGCCTACAGAGCCATTCTTCTGCTTTCTTTCACTCTTGAAAATTTGCTATCTTCCCATCACTTCTGACCAAAAGAGGCATTTGAGAATCTCAAGTCCAACCCTGGATTATACAATGCRAACCTTGAGGCTTCCTTGTCGGAAGACGTCTACTGCTTCAATCAGGGTAAACATCTCCAGATGGGTTACTTCTGCTCAGTCAAGATGTGGAACTATTCTTACTCTTTTTCCTTAAGTGATCCCACTGAATTACATAGTCCCATATGAAAAAGTTGGTTCAATTGACCCTTAGGACACAGGTAAGACAATATCAAATTTAAGTTTTGCTAATGTTACCGCTTAGTCAGGGCAGCTGATAATATAGTGCCCTAAAGYGCTATAGAATTTATCAGCACCAACAATAATTTGCTAGAGGTCAACTGAGCTTACTTAACTGAGTGTCTCAGTTCACGTATCGGACACTAAAATCTTTGGGACAAAAAAAGTCCCACTTCATAAATATTGGGTATCCAGAAAATGCCTCCCACAGGCCCGTAGCTCAATACCAGTGGGAATGAAAAAATGAGTTTTTTGCCTCTTAATGAAACCATTTCTAGACACCTATTTCTGGACCAGGCATGGACACAACTGTTTGCTTGAACTTCTGCTATTTCTCCAACTGGCCAGCTCCTTAAGCCCCAACTCTCCTTCCTATAGACTTGAGAAGCTGACTTGCCTGTCTCATCATTCTTATCTTTGACAAATAAATGCTCATAGAATGACCTCTTGGTTCAACACATTTAGTAGAAAAATGCAAGTAATGGAAAAAGTTCTGCTGATTTCCATGACACTACCACTTTTCCCACAACAAAAGTCTGTGGGATATCAAAATCCATATATTTTCCAATTCTTACTACAGTAGTAAGGAAAAGAAAATGTTCTTTAAATCTAAAATGATACAAAAGTGACCCAAACAAAGGTAAAAGTTTTTGTGGGGTTTTTTACCTCTTATTTGACTGACTTGCTTCTAGTAGCTTCTGATCAAAGCTTTTATCAGTTTTCATGAAAGCAAGAATAAAGGTGAAGACTAGGAAAGTCCCATCAGCTGAAATTTGCACTCACATGTAGGCATATTCAATTCCCAACTTCAGAAATCAATGTGAACAGGTACTAAAATTTACCTGATCAGGAAAATATGATTAAACAGGTTAGCACTAGCACACCCATATTTTTCAAGCAAACCAATTTCAGCTTGGGATCAATTCAGGATTAAGATAGCAAGTGACAACATAGAGCAGGACATTAGATCAAAGGTAATGATGCTTGCTCGCTCTCTGGCTCCAAAACCATTTGAGAATATATTTGTATTACTACCAACAAGACGACCTACCATTTATTTGTCATTAGTTTCACCAGGTCATGAAAGAAATGATTGTATTAACTGTAACACGTATTATTTAGTAGGAGTCCTTGTGCACTTCTCTCACAATAATTCATGCTTAAATTTATAGAAGACATAAAATTCCTGTGGTAGAGTGCCTGTAAGAGAACTAATGTATCTTGTATGACAGTTATTGACAGCAAAAAGAACTCTTAACTTGCAACATGTCCTACTTAATTGGTACCTTTGGTCTCARACAAGACACATAAAATAAATGTTTTTTAATCATTTCTCTTTGTTTGAAGTACACAGTGAAATTTACAGTGACCTCATTTGGACTTTATCATTAGCTTTTTATAACAGGTTCCTTCAATCCCCACTTGGTAGATTAGATTGGACCTTGAGAACAGATTAACTTACAAAGTACCATGTTCAAGCTTCAAGAGAATGGGGTCATTCCAAAATCAAATTTCAGCAGGTACCAAGGTGGCCTTTTTCTACATCTGCATACAGGAACATGAAGCTATAGCAAGRATAAACAGTTTGGCCATAAGAGTATGGCCTTAGCAAAGGAACCTGTAAGAATAAACAAATTAAAAAAAACACTGCTGTGACCCATTACTGGAGGGGGAAAAGAGAGAATAATATTTTTCTCTACTGGATTTTTGCAAAACTTTTTACTCATAAATGTAAATACTCAAATGGTGATCCTGAACGGAGTGTTACAAAAATTGCTGCAATCCCCTGCCCCCATGCATGCACGCATTCAACTCTGCTGCCTGCAGCCAGGGAAGACACCCACTATGTATAGTTAGCACACACAAAAGTCTTTGCAGGATCTGAACTTGAGATATCCAGTTTCAATAAGTGCAACAATGTTTCCCATATATAGCTAGCATCTCCCTTGATATTTTAAGGAAGAATTAAGACAGAGAACATGAAAGTAGGCATAAACCRGGTGAAGGACAATGGCTGGAAGCTGGCGGTGCAACCTTAGTTTAGAATATGCAGTCTGATATCTATAGCCACAACTTTTGTTTCTGTAGAAGTTGAGGAAYAGGGTGTTTGGGCACAGGAGTCAGGAATAAAGTGGAACTTGGAGCAAGATTTGGAGAGGATAAATGTCCGGCCAGGGAGAAGAGGCCCGTCTCCCTGCAGGAGGGAATGGCAGGAAAAGCATTCATCTGGAGGAGACATGGGCATCAAAGGCTACAAATGCTGCCTCCAACCCATCAAAGCACATCCACCCAAAACTCCTTTTAGGTGTATTAACATTTTAGGGGAGTAAAAGTCCCTTAGTGTTGATTTCATCAGGAATGMCGCAGGTCTAACAGTCTCAAACAAAGTGTCAAACCTCAGCAACCTACAGCAGCCACAGGGCAACTGAGCAAAGAGCTGAGAGTAWAAGCAAAAGGAGCCCAGAGAGATGCCCAAGACCTTGTTTATGTTCTCAGTGCTTAGCTATAAGATCTAGAAAAAACAAAGCACCCCAGCCAGCACCTATTTGGACAATATAGGTATAAAGCAGTTCTTTGAGAGCTATGAGCTATCCAAGGAAGAGGACTTTCTTCTGCTATAATTGCTCCGGTGCAGATGTGCAGCAATGCCATGGAGAGATGGGGTGAGAGCAACAGCCCCGACTGACAAAGCTACACCAGGAAAAACTGAAGAAAAAAAAACCGCAAGCCTTAAAGGAGGATATGGACTCTAGACCTTTCTTCATCTACTTCAACACAAGAGAGAAATCAAAGTGCGAAATAGAGAAGCCCACATCATAAGCTCAAATCCCATCCTGGACAAGGAGCAGATAGGACAAGCCCTCGTAGCCTCCTTCCCCCCAGGTAGCTCCTTGAGGACTGGTATGTTCTTCCCCTGCTGCAGGGCACGGGGCTCCCACGCYTCAGGGGAGAGCGGGCAGATGACAACTCACACGGAAAACTTTAAAACTGGCAACAGAAGATGAAAGAGATGTTGACCTAATAAAGTCTATCCCTCTGAGCTGGGCCTCACAGGGACTCAGGTGGATTTTAGAGACCACACAGCGTGTCTGAAAAAGGGCAAAATTTAAAATAACATAGCCCAGTATTTCTGCCAAAGACCAGAAAAGTATACTGTTCTGAGTACAGAAAGAGCTCTTACTTGTTGAGGAAACATACCATTATGTCACTATAATATACATTACTATACACTGCCCGCTATGGAAGGGCAAACAACATTTGGTTTGGCATAAAATTAGGACAGTGAAGAGATACAAAACTTGAACCTGYACAAAGCCCGTCACTCTCAGTTAAACCACCAAAACACTTTGAATACGTCTGAAGTGGCAAAGCCTCTGTAAGTTGATGCTGTTATCACATCTGTGGTGCTTCTCAAGGGGTTGCAAGTAGCTGCAACTTTAGAGAAGTTGGATTTATTGTATTACAAACCATACTATATTCAAGGGTTATATAATACTTTGGTACCCAAGGTTTGCAGTTAAACGGTTAACGCTTGCAGACTTTGGATTAATCTTTAACTAAACTGAAAGTAGTAATATCCCCAGGCCATCTCTGTTCATAAACTGKTAGCCACATGTTATTCATACCTGTCGCTTCATGACAGTCACACCCGAGTCTTTTTCCCTTCTTTGTATGATCTACCATGTATCAGAACTCTTCCTTTCCTTTAATTCATGAATGCTCTACAAACAGGTTGTGATTTTCAAGAGCTCCCTCAATACATGTGTAACTGTTTGATAGTCTTTTGTGCAAATTAAAAGAAAAAAAAACCTTTTCAAAAGGACTAAGTCACTCCTAGTGGGAATACCTCAGCAATCTATGCAAGTATCCATGGTGCTTTTGTCTTCTGTGTTTTGTTCTTGTGAATAAGAATTAGCTCAACCAGATGTTTGCGAATARGTGATTAAAATGGTATGCAATATCAACAAATCAAATCAGCAGGTTTTWTTCACAAGAACATTCACAAATACTTTATTGCTATATTCACTCARCTCCAGTCTGAGCTTCTTTGGCTCTACTTCTTTCCTCCAGCAGCCTCACCTCCTCTTGATAGCTTTTAACAGATTTGTTGGAGTTTCATTCCTGCTCCAAGTCTCTGTTACTCTCAGTATTGAATCTGGTTTTCTGTTAATTGCACATTTAACATACCAGCACAGTAACAGCTAGGAGAAGTTAAACTTAGGGTTTTTTTCCTTTTTCTACTTAGATTCACTGGGAAGCACTACCAAGGAGTAGGGAGGATTCACATCTTGAAAACAGCAAAGAACAAAACAGTGTGCAAATATGAAACCAGTAAGAATTTCCAAGAAAATTCCTTTACGCTTTAAGATTCAAGTCTGTGTTAAGCACTCTTGACCTTCTGTAGCAGAAGACTGAATGTTCTGTCACCCAGTTTTAATTCTTCTTTTCCCCCAGTATATTTTTTCAAACAAACCCAACTTCAGAAATGGGGGGGACACAACATTGTAAAAAGCATTAGCCAAGGTAAACCAGCACTGCCTTAATTTCTGTATGAATCATCTAACAGAAGAAAACCAAGGACACTGATGAGGCTTTTTGTGATGGGAAGCAGGATGAATGTTCTGCAGGTTACAGCTAATGAGGATACAATTTCACAACRGGCCCATTCTTTCCCGAGCATCTGAGTAATATAAGTCAGGTGCTCAAATGGGGGGGAGGGGGGTGGTGGTGTTAACTTTCCAGCATAATAATTCAATGAAACAACATAGGACAGTGACTGTGTAATGCTGCAGTGCAGCATAGACAGTGTCCCAAAATTCACTTTCTTACTTGTGTGTGACAAACGGCTCTCGTTTCTGTCCCTGAGGAGAAATGACTCACTGGCTTCTTAGCTCTCTGAGAAGTTTATGTTCTGCTCTCCCCACCCTCTGTTAGTACTTTGTTTTCTTTAGGCTTTAACTGTTGTCCAATCTAAGCCTCCAGGAGTAACATAAGGCAGTAGTTTTTTGTTACTCCTTTGGCTTTTTACATCCCTACTGCTCAAGGGGTTTTCTGTTTGTTTCTAAGAAAACAACCACAACAAACTCTCTCTTCCAAGCCACAGCAGAAGCAAAAGCAAAACAGTAATAAMACTTCTGTAACGCTAGTGGTTTTTAGGGTACCAGATGTGATGCAGCATTTTGGGGAGGAATTTGTACGAGAAGGGAGTGCCAGGGAAAAGGGAACGGTGGCTGAAACAAGGCTGACAGCCTGGGGTTTTATATCAGCATTTTCTACAAGAGCATACTCCAAAGAAGACTAGAAGGATGAGAAGACACGGGAAGGAGTGAGGGAAAAATCTCAGATGGTTTTCTTCCTACTACAGACCCCCAAGGCATTGGTGGAGTATTTTCACCCAGAATCCTGCTTGCAGCCTATTTGCAATAACTGCGTTGCAAGACCACAGGAGCAGCTCCTAATGAATTAGATGCTTGCAAGGTGCTGTATCTCAAATGACATAACACATCAAGGCTTCCAGAGTACTGTTTATTCTTTAACAGGCAATTTTATAAAGATTTTGTTTGCAGTTTAAGGTTCAGAAACTCTGGAAACTAATGATTTGTAACCAAAATGAAATCCATGTCTCCTATTGATTTCGTTTTAGTTACTTGGAAACAATATTGATTCCCAAGAGATGCATCTAAACACCAAGTCTGAGGCCTAAAGAATTTCCATACCATTGATTAATAGATGCTATCTATCACTTTCACTTTTAATGAGACATTTTCTCTTCCATGAGATACTGTATTCTATTGAAAGGTCAAATGTGGATTCTGAACAAGAGAGAAACATCAGCGCACACGACSAGCCTCAACTCCAGAACAGCTGATTTCTTTGCGTCTTTAATTAAATCATGGACAATTGTTTTCCTTCCTGTTCCCCAAAAGTTATTTTATTAGTGTRCTTTGTTCTTTTGATAGTCAGCTCTGTTGATATTTAACCTATGTTTTGGTTGGATGTTCTTTAAAATTRAAGACTGCTTTTGCCCTGTGGTTTTATAGGACACAATAGAAACCTGATTCATGACCAGGTCAGCGCATTACAAATAATCATGATCCTCATTAAAGAAATCCCCATTACTCTTTGAGGCATCTTTCCTCTGGGCCAAATGCCATTATCTGTGCAATGCTCTTAAACAAAACCAGCAAAACTAGAAGTGACAGTCAATACAAAGCCATTCATAAAGGAAGCTGATTTGCAATGATATTTGCCAACCCATTGGGAAATACCTATCACTAGGAATTCAGTGAGTGATACAAGAGTTTATTATACATTCAGCTTGGTAAACAATACGAAGATTTCCTCCAGGCCTTGAAGAGAATAGCTTTAAATAAATCCTTATGGATTAACAATACTTCTAGTAGTACTTGACAGCATGCAGACAGAACACAAGTTACCACAACAGGAAGGTTGAAAAATCAGGAATTTGCGTGCATGGAAGTTTGAGGTGACAGGGTAGCAGAGCCTAGCATCATCAACCGGCTGCAAACCCGCAGACGGGAGCAGCAGAGCCCTAATCCAAAACCACTGAAGGGAGAACCAGGTTGAAATAATAATTCACGTTGAAATGGCCCTTGGGAGGTCTCTACCCCAAGCATCTGCTGCCTCTTGCCCTTCCACGGAGCATCTCCAAGAAGAGCCTGTCTCAAACTCCCCTACGCCATCCCTTTGGGTGGCTGATTTTAGATCCTCCCCCCACCCCCGTCCCCTGGGCTGCCAACGCCTCTCGGCAGACCCTTGCTCTGCCCCGTGCCCAACCGATCGCCGTTCCCAGAGCACCCCCACAAAAAGCAACGACATCGGTAAACACCAGTGCCGCTGCACAGCGGAGCACTTGGACATCTGCTTGATTTTATATGCATAAATGCCCTGGTTTAGGAGAGCAGGGCAATTTTATGCTCTTGCAGCTGAGCAAATCATGACTGGAATTTGGCGATCTAATGACTGGCACTTCCGATTCAAGGGATTCACCCCCATCCCAACAATTATTAAGAAAAGCTGGTTTTATTTAAAATACTTCAAATGTAAAATATGCATTTTTCTTTATAAATAGCAATTTCAATATATTATGAAAATATTCATGAATGCCTAAAGTTACTGGGCTTCTACTGAAGCGAAGTAAATTAACAAATTAAATGGTAATATTCAAGCACTATATGCTATTGACAAAGTTTATGAAAAAAATGAGGTAAGGGAGTCACTGTCTAAGCATCTGAGCTGGAGTCTGGTATATAATAAACCGAGCCTTGACATTTTAGCTCTCTCCAACAGGTTCCAAGAATATATTCTCTTTACCTCCCCCTCCCCAAGACTAGTTCAGTTTAATATGTAATTTTTTCAAAGTAAAAGAGCAGCTAGGATTCAGAAAGAATCAGAAATGTCTTTCCTTTTTGTAATCTATTAATAAAAACTAACCTCGAGAACGCAAAAACTACAGAAAGGTATTTTGACCAGAAATCATCAGTTCAATTCACCAAGTGCTGATAATATKGTCTTCAATAAACCAGCGTTAGATGACACGTTAAAGGAAAATGTGAAATATATTTTGACTACATTTTACTTCATTATTCAGTACATTTAACRTTAACTTATTTTAAAGTACCAGTTTTCTGCATAAGTTTAATTCCAGTTTCTATTCAAAAGCCAGATCAAACTTAGTCCAACTGAATCTAGTAAATAAGTTATTCAGGCCTGTTTAGCAAAACCAACTGTAAAATTAAGGAGCCAACCTAATGCATGTTAGAGCTATGCATCTGTTCATGTGATGTAGTAGATACACCATYAAACTCTAAAACTAAGCGCCAGACTTGACTTCATGGAAAATCCACATTCTAATGGTTACTAGTTAATCAGAACAAACCTCCCTTCAGAAAAATGATCTTTAAAAGTATAAATAGGACTCAAGAATAATACTGATGCCAATGCAGCAAAGTTTTTGATTGCTGTTTCAGATCACCCATTTCCACTGACACTTTCTAGACCTACCTGACCGGCACTGAAATGCACCAGTATGATCCCCCCAAACCTGYACTCCCCTCCCGACTGGCTGTAATGAGTTCTGGATTAGGCCCTCCCTACATTACTGTGCCTGGGGAGCAGCAAGGGAATATTATCCCTTGGGCAGACACGAGGCAGAGGKGGAAGAGCTATGTGAAGTCCGCACCGAGATCCCCGCACGCGCACAGCCCATCTCCTCTCCCAGCAAAGCCAGCGCTCACGTCCACAGGCTGTGTGAAGCCTGAGGCTTCRCAAAACACGGAGCAGAACTGCAGTGAGCCTTTCTGCCTTCCCATACTCCAGGCGCAACAGCAGCATCAGCCAAAGCAGTGCCACACATCACCTATATTAAATGCATCTGTAGCAAATGGCAGCCAACAGTAATTCTCTCAATCTACCCACTAGTATTCAGGGACTAGAAGGTGAAATGCTGACCATATATAGCACGCTGCACAGGATCTGTTTTATTGCTAAGAAATTTGGCACTTCCTTATCATGTTATAAATCAGCACTAAGAGAATAAGCACATATATTTTCCAAGCAGTGTATTAAATCAATTGTCACCAAGAAAATAAAAAGTGTGGTAGCGACATGAACAATTGTATCCTGCCTGGAAGACAGAGAATATAAGCAGTTTCTTTAATTGTATTTTGGCAGTTCCATTCACACTGATATTATCAGGTTGCATCAGCAATTGTATCATGATCTCCCTTTAGAGAATTATGACCCACCCTCAAGGGCCAAAACTTTTGAGGGCTGTATTACCAACCTGTGTGTTTGCACATTGAGAAGAAACATTGAATGTTCAAAAACCCAGGCTCTCTCCTTGTTAAAACATGACTACGCTACTTTTTTTTTCCTGTGCAGTTCTTTTACAGCACTACAAATGCAGGGAAATAGCTGGAAAGAGAAAATCATTAACTGGAACAGCGACAGCTAATCCGTCTGCAAACGCCAGCTCCCTCCCGCTCCCGCAGCCACAGGGAAGCGGGGCTCCACCACGCCAGCTGAGACCCAATTAAGAGCTCCTGGTCCCAGGTGTTTGTAGGTGAGCATTTTACTAACAGCAGCCCAGACAAATCCAATTACTCCCAAACTCGGGATGGGAATGATCACAAATATTTTTATAATGGTTATTACGGTTTTAGGGTAACTGTTAATCTAAATAAGGTCCCACAGATCAAAACAAATGGTTTTCCAGGCACTGGTGTTAAAAAAATAAATGCTTTAATGAAATTCTCCTTGAAAGCAATTTACCTTTAAAAGCTCATTCTTAAAGTTCTCCCTCACTTCTTCCACCTGCCCACATATCCCAGGGTTTCTACTGCCACCTCCTAGAGCCTCAAAGTCCAGATCCACCACGATACAGGGCCAGATCCAAAAGGCAACAGTGACAAGGTACTCACAAAAGTCAGCTAGCTGGACAAACACCAGCTACCAAAAAAAAAAAAAANNAAGTTTCGCTGTTATGTACAGACACATAAGACGACACATAAGACAAGTTGTCCTTAAAGAACAAAATGCTAATGACAAAATGCTGATGTCAGACTCTGTGACAGATGAAGTGACTGAGATTAGCCAACCAAAAATCATCAYGTGCTACTAGAAAGGTAATTGAAGCTGAAGTTCCATCTCTGTATCACAGAAACCTGCAATTAAGGAAACCACCTGGAACTTGGGAACCAATCAGGAGCACTCCAGGCACACTTATTTGGAYGAAAAACTGAATAAACAAGGTAACTTGAAAAGAAATTGTATGTTCTTACATACTGTTTCAAGATACAAATATTCAAAATCTATCTTTTCAAAGCACATACTTTAGGAGAAAAAATGTATGGGAAACAAAACCTGTTTCAGAGCAGCAGCTACCCAGTTTTAGATAAAGGATGCTTTCAGAAGTGCTAAAAGAACATTGGTGGCATGATCTTTAGTTTTCCCACAAATCCAAAAAGTCAAACAAAACTGCTAAACCATCTATATTACTGTTGTGACAGGGTRTAATTGTTTCCATGGATATATTAATCCAGATTTATACATGACACAAGCTGGTTAGTAAAGCAAGCTTAACACACTGACATTTCAGCATTCATACTCTGTCAAGTACCTAGAGTTTTTAGCAGATTTTTCTCCCTTACACTTAAAGAGAGAGAAGAGGTGGCTTTGAGACATTTTCCTATTCAGATCACTAGGTTTGACTCAGTTGGCAGGGCTTTTCTTATTGCCAGAGGTAATCAGGATGCTGGGATACCTGAAGATAAACACAGATACAGTCTTTCAGTTTTGGTTATATACATGGCCCTAATCCCAGTGTTTTAAGTTACGATAAGTGCTTAAGATGTTACTGACCTGCATTTCACTTCAGAGTTTCCATTGCTAACCAGACAGCTTCAATATCGGTAAACAAAATCAGATTAGGTATGTATAAATGCACGTCATCATGTTCTCCTACCTACCACACAGCTTGTATTTTGGCAGAAATAAGAAAACAGAAAGGACAAGAAATATTAGATACCTACAAAGGTCATTATTAAACAGTCCCTAGCCTTAATGTTACCTGGCATTCTCATTTGTCATTAACTGCAGGGGGACAGCCTGGTCTGGACAACCCTACCAAGCTTGTCTTTTTGTAGTGACACAGTGAGACATTTCAGTCTCAACCATTTAAAACTTTGGCAGAGTGAAGAAAGGAGAACAGACACAGTTAATGTCCAGTTACTTCCCTGTACCATGGGTGCTAYTATCAAGAAGAAAAAAAAAAAGAATGCCAAGAAGACAGTTGTAGTTTCCTTTTAAAAAGGGCGAGATATTTATGACAGTCTTTTTCCTCATGTCTAGAAAGAGTACTTCATCTGCCATTGAATGGTACAAACAGCTTTCATTTACTTAAAGGATATTTGTTGAAGTTAGACCTCCCCTTCCTCTCCCCACGTTATTCATTCTACATATAGCTGTGAATCCCAGATTTTCCAGAGTAAATCCTTGTAAGACCTTGCTTATGCTTCTGCCTTTCCTTGGAAGCTGGTCATTAACAAAACACACACAGACTTTAAATGTGAAGCTTCTCTCTAAAGGATTTGCCAAAGTATGTTGGCAGTCCTATCCTCATATCAGGTTGGTTTTTGTAGAGTGTGCATCATAGCAAACTCAACTTTAAACATCTTTATCAGCATTTACACCGTATTTCTTATAGCATTCAATATGTGAAGYCAAACTACTCTGTTCTAAATATTCAGGAAGACATATACAGGTACAGACCTAAAGGCAAGAACGGTTCAATGAATGTAAATACAAATTAAAAGCAATCAGGGAATTTTGAAGAGCAGGGAAGTAAGGACGGACAGTACCGGAGAGCTGTGTTACACCCAGTCACAGGCACAAGGTGTGGACAAAGAGAAAGAGAGGAGGGAGGAGAGAGGTGGTCAGGGCAGTCAGTCCCAGCAACCTCCTTTACCAACAGGGCCATCCTTCTCTGGAGAACACCCCAGGGCCACCAGCTCTTGCAAATTAGAGACAGTTGTTAACCGCCCTTAGAAAATGAGATGCAGAGAGGGCAGAGAGGCCTTCCTGTTCAGCACATTTAATAATGCACTTTATTATTTTTACACTTTTTTTAACCTTTGTTCCACTAGAAKAATTTTGGTTTTGCAAGCAACGTTATCTCTGTATAGCCTGCCACTTGTTACTGTGTCCCAGGCCATCTGGTGATCCATCAAACCGAGGTACAGGAACCGGTTTTCAGTAACCAGCTCCCAAATTATCCACAACACCCAGGAGATGAGAAAGTGCACTTAAACTTCATGCACCTGAGAGGCAGAATTGTAGTTTAGGGGCAGGGGAAASAGGGAAACACCTACAAACAGAGGGGAAGACGAACGCTTGGGCCAGGAGGTGCCTGCAAAGCTTTGCAACTGCACCATGCAGGCTGCTCTGTTCACAGTAAAGTCAGAGCAATAAAGTCAGATGCAGCAGAAACCACTTAACCCTTCCTAGCATCCAAGCATTTGGATCCAGCTTGCTGTGGACGCAAYAAGTATCTGGAGAGAGAGCCCTGCGCCATCATCACCTCCACCTGCTTCCACCCAAGGCCTCTGCTGGGCACGAGTTGTGCTGTGACACTGAACTGGGCCACATTTGTCTGTGAGTGCAGMTCCCATCTAAAGAAATAAGCCTTTCCAAGGAATACGAGGATATCCATAATGTTTTTTCTCTGTTAGTRGAGAAATAGCATTTAAGATGCTCTGAAGAAAGGTGTTGGAATATAAGCTCCTCCTTGAAGTGTTCTGCAGTGCYTCTAGCTCTAACGCAAATCTGAAGAAATCAGTAGTTTCCCACTGACTTTGGTGGGATTTGGGTTTGGTCTTTGATGGAAAAAAATATACAGCCATCAGAGTTTTTAGAAGAGCTCCAGTAAATGCAGCTATTACTGCACTACAGAACTAGTAAACAAAATCATTACCTGTAATTCATCCATCTCCAAGGGAACTTCCCTTTAAGAACTACAGATCTGTGACAGAAAAAGAACATTATCATCCTCTTTATCCCAGATCCTGGGAGAAGGAAATACGCCAGAAAAAGACAATAAGACATTGATTTCCACTGAAAGATTGAAAGAATGACTCATCAGGTGGCTGCTCTGAATAAAAAGTTCACATTCACACTAAAGGGGAGAAATCCTACCCTGGGCTTAGGTGTTACACAGGGAGGAAAAAAAGATTTACAGTGATCCTTAATAAACTAATTGGACACATCAGAGAAAAATTAAATCCTGGTCAAAGATTTAAGTGAAAGCAGGTTTGGGAAAGTATTTATTGTTGTTTAAGGACTTTTGTTTGACTTTTAAATGCTTTCACGCTTTTTAATACCGAAAAAACCCATTACTTTTATCAAGACAAAACCTCCAAAATTTCCTTTTGCAGAAAAGCAATGTCCTTGAGGTGCTCAGCACTACGATGTAATTTGAACACGGCACCCATTTCCACCTGCAGGAAGCAGAGCTCTAGACAGACACTGAACAGCAATGGATTTCATAGAAATTAAGTATGAGAAAGGAGACATGTAAATATTGCTAGAATAACATCTCATCGTTTTTGTCTTCCTAAACAGTGCTCTGACATGATGGACGTGCTGCTGACACCCAGTGTTATATTGGTTGCCACTTTCAAAGATCATGTTTTAAATCTAAAGTGCAGAAACAGCTACATTGTAGGCACTAATAAATAAAGGGCTTTTTGACAGCTATGGAAAAGGGAGAAGTTAGACACATACTGCCAAGTTAAATAAAACCCAAAATTCAGGGTTTATAACAAGCTTTGGCAAAAGCTAAGACAATCAAAAAGATTCCAGGATATTATTTCTTTTCATTTTAATGAAATCAATGAACAAGCACTTCTCTCAGCATATAACTCCTGGATATCTAGTCCACCAAGGACATCAATAAAAGTGGTGCTGTGCTAACAAGCCACTAACTTTTATATACAGCTGGTATTGAGGACAGGCTGGGTGTACCATGGCAGTTACCATAGACAGAATAAACCAAAGCTTCAAGATTTCCACAGAAGTACCCCATGCTCCTATCRTACAGTCATATTGTCACTGCCCTGGGCCAGACTCAAAGGCATTTTGCAGGTACTGGGTTCCCAACAGCATAAACGCACCCCAATTCACACCGCATTTCTGCATTACAGTCATTTACCGTCCATGCTCAAAAATGAATCGAACGGAGTTTATATGTTGGGAGAGGAAGAGTAAAGGGAGGAGGAAGAACGCCTGTAGTACCTTCCTAGGGTTATATATTTATACCAAAAATTGAAAGGCATTGGAAAACCTGTTCTGTTGAACAATATTTCGTGATAGCACGCATTTGACAGGAAGAACATTCAGACACTTATCTAGCAATAGTTGTGGGTTGTTTAGATGGATGGAAAATAAAAAGAGCATGAGTCAAGGCCATAAACCTTCTGATTTATAAAGAGATGTCACTGTATTAGTAAAAAGGCAATTCAGGCAATATCCAGGAAGCTTTGGAGCAAATGTGACTTACAATTAAATAAGAACAGGTTGTGAAATTTTATATACGCTGCCACTGAAAAGTCATACTACAAAGCATCCATTCTTAGAAATGATCTGAAATTCACAATAATTTCTGAATGGATATTTCAGAGAGAGATTGCAAATGCATTTTACTAAATACCAGTATCTTCGCTCATTCTTCATGCAGTGAACACACATTTTATTTTTCTTCCTCAGAAACAATAACTCTGTCAGCACCGAGGAACAACGCAGAGTGCTTGCTGCGCACAGCTCGGGAAGAGCAGCAGTCGGGCTCACGGGGTGGGTACGACAGAAGAATACAGAGACACACAAGTAAGGAAAGCAAACACTCTTATCGCGAGCAGAAGCTTTGTAAAGCTTTACAATTCACAAAAGCACAGGGGCACTTCAGCGCATGCAGTTAAGCTATAACAACATGATTTCACACGATTACCCATCATCATTAGAACCTTCCTGAATTCCTTGCAGGATGCGAGATTTCCTGATACCTTTCGATTAACCTCCCTCTTTAATCTCACTTCACTGGAGTAAAGGAGAACTGGTGACAGCAACGCTTGCTGCCCCTGCCCTCCCCTTTCATCTCTCCACGTTCCCTGCCGCACAGCAAGGGCGGGCAGAGCCGTACCCGCTGCAGGAGCTGCAGCAGCCACCGTCAGCGTGGCTTCCCAGGGCCTGACCCTCTCTCTGCCACCGCCAGCGTGGCTTCCCAGGGCCTGACCCTCTCTCTGCCACCGCCAGCGTGGCTTCCCAGGGCCTGACCCTCTCTCTGCTGTAAGAGTGACACGCTGGGGCTGAAAATGTGAGTGAAGGCACATCTCCCGGGGCCCTGCACCACAGGTCCGTGCACCACGCCAGTACAATGCAGCAACCCTGGGCTGCACCGTGCCTCACCCCTTACGTAGGGCTTCGTGCCTTGAGAGGGACCTGCAGCAAACCAAGACTGAGCATCACCGTCGTGACACGAGCCATAGCTACAACCGGAATTAATTCTTCTGGGAACTCGGAGGTAACACAGCATTCGCCACAGATATTAATGGGATTCATGCTCTCGGGGATCTCATCCCATTCCTCCAAGTTAACATATTTCTACTTTACAGACAGCAACATCAGCTTTYCGATGCATCTCCAAATAACACTTATACACATGTGCCTGTTACTCTCTTTTAGCAGTGCCAATCCATGACTTTGCAGCAAAAAAGGATGTTGACAATCCAGCCAGACATCAACAGTTACGGAGCTGCTTGTAATTTGTGTTAAACAGAAGTTGCAGCAGTAGGACGTGACAGASAGACCCCAGAGGCAGCGTAAGATGTGCAGGTTCCGCTCCTACATCTGCTGCTGGCCTGTTGGGTGACCTTGAGCTAGTCCATTCACTTCAGCATCGCGTCTATAAAGCTGAGCCAATACATCTGACTTCCCTCGAGAWGTGCTTTGAGCTCTACCCATGAAAAGCTCTGTGCGAGAGCATGGGGGTATTGCATTATTACTGAACGGATACATTAGTTCACTTCTATAGGGATCAGTTTACAACACAGGCAGAGAAAAATAGCTCAAGCTAGCCCTAGTGAAGAGACACTTTCAGAACAGTTATAGAAAAAATGCCAGATCTCTGAACCCAGGAGTCCAGAGCACTGGGCAGGGTCTGAAAGGACTCCAAGAGTAACTACAGCACAAGCTCTACAGGAATGACCATGCTGCTATCACAAGATGGGCAGGATTTTGGGGCGTTTTTTGGGTTTTGTGGATATTTTGTTGTTGTTTTGGGGTGTTTTTTGTTTTGTTTTTTCACTGTTTTTACTCCTTCCTCTGTAAGGCCTTTTCATTTCTGCCAAACATACTACGCTTCTGTTTTAAGAAAGTTCTYGGACAAACACTCACGTATGAAAGAAATGTCATTAAAACCAGTGGGTTCTTCAAGACAAAGCATATTTGGGATGGTCATYAATCAATGATTGATCATAAGAGTGTATCTTTCGCTATTCTCAGCTGGGAAAAGCCAAGGCCTATGACCTGCACAAGAATACATCCTCAAAGGTCAGCGGCCACAGGGATGGTCCCAGCAACCAACAACAAACACATCCAAGAGATGGTAGTCTACCTTGCMCCCACCTCTTTCCAGGGCTAGTATATTGAAAGAGAAGCTGTTTGAGGACACTTTTCAAAACGGCCTTTGCAAGCCTCTGAAGTGTGACCTCATTCTAAATTGTTAGTAACCATTTTGGGGATCAAACTAAGATTCTCRGAGTAATTAGAAAATTGGAAAGCTTCCTGAAAACACAGACAATATGCGAGACAGTTCAAAACCCAGTGATATAAAAGAATGGTAGTGGGGAATGAAAATAAACAGAAGAAAAAGATTTCAGAAGAAAGGATGGMCAAAACATTTTGCCTGCAACTTGTAGCACAGGAAGGATAACAATGAAGTGAATATTAAAGAGAACAGCAATTTTACCATGTTATAGCAAATCACATTTTTGACATTCATGTCAGATGAATAAAACCTGCGCAGTCAAATTCTCAATGTTTTAAGACAATATAAATAAAGTGTTCCCCCCTTTTTTTTCATTTTAAAATAAACTTCCTTATTTCCTTATGATTAGATACTGTCACCAAAAACACTGTGGACAAGGACCATACTGCTCAGTTCTCTCATGACCAAGCTTCTCAGGTACAACCAATGCCTACAGTTATTAGAAATCCTGTAAATGCAGGGAGTAACAAAAACAGCAGCAGTCAACAGCCTTCTACTTTAGGTCTTGTGAGTTAAGATCAGCCGTACGCAAGAAAACCTGTTATTCTCCCGCTAGCCAATTACTGCCTGATTAACTTGCACACCTGCGATTCCAKCAGCTCTCCTGACAGCACAGGATGAAACACAGCTCGGGGCTGTAAGTGAAAGTACCAGTTTGTACAGAGGAAAACTGCTCATTTTCAGCTAAGGCCAACACAGCTCCTGCTGATGGCAGGAGGACTTCTTCCCTTCCAAGGAGCTCTGGGATCCTGCATATAACAGCTAAGGGAGTGATGAAGGCTACTACTTTTCTGTGTGTTTGGTTTTTTCCACTTTCAGCTGATTCCCATGAGCAGCTTGTATTACCTGACAGCACACTGACATAGGTGCCAATTTGCCGGAAGGTGAGAGCCAAGCCATACCTTTCCAAGGGGTTTTATAACATTCAGACACTGCTGGTATCTAGTCAGATGGTTTTTCTAGCTATTTTTACAATCAGTAATGAAAGGGTCACATTGCTGCTGCTTTTCAAGTGCGTACATCCACTCAATTCCACCTGTAATTGGGACAAATGCTAACCCAACTTTTTTTTTTTTCCCAATCGTGTCCGGTTTGGAGGAAGAAAGAGATTACATCAGCTATTGTTAAAGGTTTTTCTGTCATTGTACTCATGCACCAAATAAAAATTCTTTCAACTTTAAAAAAGTTCAACCGGTTACTCTGAAAATTTCCAGACATCTGATACAATAGTACCCACTCTTCCTTGCTACATGCCTGAAAACCTTTACACGGGACTCCAATTACTGGTCTCTTACCAGCCACATGAATACAAAAAGCAGCTGTAGCTCCCAAAATARCGGTAATTTAAAACCTTCTGAAATCAGCGTGCTTGAAGAGACATCTTGCTGGTTTGGTCAGCTGATTAATGAATCCCGAAGCCCCTGAAACACTGGCGGACAGAAACCCCGGTGAAGTTTTTTCCACTGTCACCAGCTAAAGAATTACCCTGTGCCCGGTCCTACGTTCTTCCTGTACCCGCTGGKGAAGGCAAGCACTGAGGATAGCCAGCCTGACCCAGCGTTTCCGAGAGGAGCCCGGGAGAGAGGCCCCTACGCCCACGCAAGGCTTTGGCAGCGCTCGCATGGCCCAGGCCGGGGGGCTGCAGGCACGCGAGTCCCTTCGCCCCCCCCCGCAGGCCGAACCTGCCCTCGGAACAGCACCGAGGAGCAAAGCGCTCCCAGGACTCCTCTTCCCTTGCAGRTAACAAGAAAGGCTTGAAGAAAGAAATTTTTCAGATTTCTCAAGTATTGGAAATCATCATTTGGAAAAAGCGTTGCACAGGAAAAAGAAAAGCGCAGTGGGCTGCAGAAGTCAGACTCATACAAGTATCTCAGCCTGGGTACAGAYCCTACGTAACACACACGCCCCCGTCCACCGGCTTAGGGAGTCCACAAGGCACGAGCCGCTGGAGGCCGGCAGYCCGACACGGGACGGGACGCCCGTTCCCCCCGCTGTCGTACTCTGTTGTAAGTATTCACTTGTAAGCACAGGTCAAGGCAGGGTACTAGACCAGATAGCGCCTTGGTCTCACCCAAAATATTTGCTTTTATGGCTCTACACTCCCCTTCAGCCGTGGAAAAGATGTTCAAAGCAARGGTTTGCAAAATAGCTTAGCAACACCACGCTGCCCTCCTTGAACATGCGAAGAAACTTGCCGATATATGAGGAGCTACATCCTTTGGACCTCCATCGGAGCCTCTCGTCTCCGACAGCAATCAGAATCCAGGGTGGGAGAGTGTTTTTAGAGGGAAACTCACCCAATGCCAGCAACCTCCGTTTGCAGCTGCCGAGGTACCTGCGCGGGCGGGCTGCAGGGTCGGCCTCCCCCGCAGCCCTGACRGTGCAAGGGGGGCTTTGCCTGGGAGAAGCGAGCTCGAGAAGAGCACGTTACTAAAGCTCCCTGACAAATAACTACAGTGTGCTTGAAAACAGGACTCCTGTGTGCCACTAAGTCCATTTATTTTTTTATAAAAGATRAAATAATTTTCTGTTGAGAACTTCTTGTATTAAAACCTGTTCAGCAGATATGAAATTAATTTGATGTTATAACTAACCATTTTTACAAACTGTAGGAAGAGACAAGCGTGAAAATTACAGTTATTTATATTCAGACAAACAGCTGACAAGACTGCACAACAGCCCAGTAGCACAACAGCAATGGCTCGGGGTGAAACAAATTAGCGTGACATTTTTAATTAAAAATTTTCTGCTTCCTGGAATGCACCGATTGTCATCTCTTTCTCCATGTCACAGATTAAGAGTATCCTTTAACTGCTTTTATGTAACAAACTATTCATATACTAAATATAGAAAATATTAAAATGAGTTAGTTTATCTTTAGAGGCTTTTCCTTGACATATATGCTGTAATTGAAATGTTGAGTGATGTCTCCTACAAGAAATCGGAGGGTGGGAAGCTAGAAGCTGCTTTTGACAGCTAGATCAGGGGGGASGTTGTTACTTTTTTATTATTTTTAGAGTTTGGATAGTCTAGCTCACTTGGATCTTACTCTGGGTTTCAGATAATGTTACATTATTCCCTGACCAAAAATAATTAATTGCTTTGGTGCTGCATGATGAGATSCTTGCATGTTGTACAGTGCTGCTAACTTGTGGCCTCTGATGTTTTTCTTCAAGCTCAAGCTCAAGCTCCTGAGAGATTCTCAAGTTTCAGCATTTAGGAATCCTTTCAGCTGTTGTGGCTTTAGGGAAAGGAGTTAACGGCTAAGCAGTCCATGACTGGAAAACAATCTAAAAAACTTTGGCATTCCCTTAAAACCTAAGCCAATGTTATGATTTTCTTGGTGCCCAATGCAGGACCTTGCAGTATTGTCACAAGTCTCAAAACATAGGAGAGCCCRGTGACTTCCTAAGCTCATCACAAGCGCTTACATCTCACTGAAGCTCAATAGAGGTTGACGTGCAAACTTCTGCACTTGCCTCAATGATAGCCAGGGCAAAGAGAAGATTCCTCCAACTGTTTCTTAAGGAAACATACTTAATCTCCTATTTACTCTTCTATCTGCAAAACGGTATCAGGCAAAGATTTAAAAACCGAAGCAGAGGCCACGAAGCGGGACACAAACGGTCAGGTGCTCTCTCCTGGTCTGTGCGGTGGCAGCCTGCGATGGAGGCAGCAGCGCCGCCTCCTCGAGGTGCCTCCGGCAGAGCGCTGGGTCCCCTTCCCGATGGCTTCTGAGCGTATGGGAGGAGGGAAGAAGAGGGATGAGGGTAATTTCTTTCTCCTGTCCTCYTGAATAATGCAAATGATAAATCCTAGAAAGTCTCATTCTCTGCAAAATTATAATTGTCRGGTAGTCACCATTCCCCAGCCACAAATTAGACAATTATTTCTCAGTTTAGGGAAATGCTCAACTGTCCACTTTTGTTTAAACACAGGCCTCAGGGGACTTAATAAATTGAAGCAGTTCACAATCATTGCCAAGATACAAAATGTGTTTATTTTCAGCACCACATGTTGGATTGGGGCRAGGGGGAGGGCAGAATTGTGCAGCAGCATAGCTCTGTGCTGGGAAAGCAAATAGGTTTTCTAGATCTTAATCAACTTCTTGTCCTGAAAAAACATTACAAATATGCTAGTATTTCTCATACCCTACACAAAAACCACACAACCCAAGGAAACTCTKCATTCTCGTCCTTCCTCCCTATTTTAACAGGGATCTGAACTTTTTTGGGTATGAGAAGTACAGCGCACATGTTGGGGAGGATAGTACTTACTTGCTCTGAGACTGTACAAGTAAAACCATTAGTTAAATTGCATTTAATTACTCCAGTTTAATTAATTTAAAGAAATTTAGCAYGTATTGGCCTTTTTATATCCCAAGTGAGAAACAGATTTCTAACCTTCCACATCATCAAAATTAATTRAAATATCATGCATGTTATTTCCGAGTACAGAATTATGCAGGACTGGAAGAGACCTCAGAGTCTTTCAGTCCAGAACACACCTGAGGGGCTGTATGACACAAGAAACCTTTGTAAAYGTTAACAGAAAGCTCCTACACCTTCCTGTGCTCATAAACAAGCACACAAAATGGGGTGACGGACAGAGGAGGGRAAGTTAAACACAAAAAAATTAGCGTACATAAAAACTATTCTTTGTTGTATTCCGAATGCAAATTCTCCACGGCAGCATTGCACAAAACAGTCCTGGGTGCATTTGGGCTTCTCCTCAGAAAAGTTAGCCAGTCCTTTGATTAAGAAAAGTTGATCAAGTCTATCCCTCCTGCAACCTGGTGGAACACATGGGGTTGCAATCATCTACCCTAGCACTGACACAGTAGGTGTGTTATTGTTGACTGGCTGTTGTTCTTGGGCCAACTGTGACTGCCTGCTAAAGGATCAGAAAGTTGCTTATTAGCCGAGGAATTGGGCACTGGAAGACTTTTTGGCATTCAGTACTAGCAAATGTGTCTATGAAATGTTTTGATGTAGCTGCACCAATTGCCTGATCCACTTAGTCCCCCATTAATCCATCTGATTTTGATACTACACATCAATAAGTCATCAGCATTGTTTCTTACTGAGGCTTAACACACGAAACAGTCGTATACAAGTCAAAGAAAACAGTACAAATATGCATATAACACACACTGAGCAGTAACTCAAACATATCTACACATGATTTAAAATGAACCGTGCTCACTGCTCATGAACGTAGCAATTTTCCTTAAATCAAGCACTTTATTCCAAGGAGAGAAGACGAGAAGGGATATAAAAATGCCTTTTTTTTTTCCTTTAGTCTAATTTGATACCATAAATACTAATTATTTTTATTTTTGTTACCAAGCAGCATTGTTACTGTCAATGTTACTTGCAACTCTAATGTCGCATTTCCACATTTTGAAGTAGTAAGATTTCCTTTAACAGTAAATTATTAATTTTGTGATATGTAGTACTTGTTTKGGGGATAACTAATATCCCCTCTTGTGATTTTTTTGCTCTTACATGATTACAAGCATGTCAGCCTTAACTTCATCTCACCACAGGGGTTTATCTAGCAGTGTGAGCAAAAACATTCAGTGAAATCCTGTATTCAGATTTTTTTTCTAGTGGGATTATTTTGATGAGGGTATTTGTTACTGGATTTTGTAACTGAATAGACAGGGAATTTTGTTGCATTGTCAATACTGTGCTTTCCTACTATAAAACTGGAGGCGGAGGGAAGAGTGGGGGGTGTTTTTTATGGATGACTAGGAAACCAAGCATCAGATGGAAAGGTAAACATCTACAAGTTCAGAACACTAATGAATCCTGAATGTCCTKCAACACCATTCTGCTTGTTAGTCTTATCATTAAAACAGTCTTGCTGGAAAGCCTGCATATTTGCTTCCAATTGCCATCAGCATATGAAAAATATGCTCATGCCCCTTTCAGTATCTTCCAGGACAGTCTCTCCACCAGCATCCCCACACAAGCTGGAGCATGGGGCAGACCCGAGGCAGAATACTGCTCATCGGCCAGACCGGACCGTGAAAAAAAAAAAAACATCACACCACATCTCACCCTTTGCAAACTGAATGTTTGTAGGAAACCTGGTGCTAAATCATTTGTAGATGACCTGATTCTGCAGCCCTTGCCCTGTGAGGAGAGGCTGAGGCAGCTGGGCTTGTTCAGCCTAGAAAGTGGCTGCTTCAGGAGGCCCGATGTCAGCCATCCTTACGTTGAGGTTGTTAAAGAGATGGARCCAGGTTCTTCCAACACAATGTGCCTTTAGCGATACCTATGATTGCATCAGTGATCACCTTCATAAAAAGTAATCAACTTCATAAAAGTATATCAACTGAAAGCTATGCTTATAAAGACCAGAGATAACCAGACAAGAAAAACCATGCACAGGCCATGCCTAAAGAAGTATACTAAGGGACAAAAAAAAAAAAGGGACAACACTATTTGACTGCAGGGAATTTAGAGGCAGAGAAACAAGATGACTTCAGCAGGCTCACAGCAGTGACTAACCAAGCTTGAGCACCACCAAGACTGCTGGCATCCTCCCTGGCGTGCTTCAGCTCCCCCCGCTACGCCGAGCCAGGGGATACTTCCRAATAAACAGTAGAGATGAGGCCACACTACTGGGCAGGGGAGACGGAAAAGAGAATATGTGCTGCTCTATACCACTTGATCTTAGTGCTAAAGAGTGGCCCCCACCTATTTTATTCTCCATTACACCTGCTTTACTTACTACCCTAGATGCAGATTGTTCCCCACCACCTCATTCAGCCTTTAAGTTCTAAGCACTCTTCCTTCTCTACCCTGTTTTCGGTTACAATTTTTTCTGCAGTGATTAGATGAAGAATGATTAAGAGAGACCTATAAATACATACAGTGAGCACATGAGTGCAACACAACAATACTTGGTTTCCTCCATGCTATGAAGTTGCATTGCTCGCTGCTGATCTTCTGCAAACCTTGCTTCCCGTCATCCAGTTAAATGCAAATCTTAGCTAACTTTCGCTTATAAAGAATTTGCATTTACAAGAACTTTGCTATCATTTGTATGGTGAAGTCTACATCGTGATTTGCATGCAAGACTCAYAGGAACAGCATAACCTAGCTCTCGATGTCATTTTATCTCGTGAATCCAGCCTTCAACCTAACTCATGTTAGATGAAAACAAATCTTAAAATATTCTATCCAGCGCCAGCACAGCATCTTTAAGCAGCACCACCTTTCTATCACACTTTATTTCTCTTTGCATTTAAGGCAGCACTGTCAGTAATCATTCAGCATTTTTCTTTATTCCAGCCCTTTCCTAAAAAACACAAACCCAGCAAATTAAATAGAAATGGAGTTGCCAGGAGTGAAGCAAAATAGTGAGTTGCCAAATAAACCATTACCTATTTAATCAAATGAAAACCACTTAAACAACCAATTCTGATAGAACCTCCATGTTACGCATGCTGTACCACATTATAGCAAATGAAAACCTCTATATGGCAATATTAATGCAGTTACACCTATGTTAAAGATCAAGTAACAGACAGCTATAGAAATTAGAGACRGTTAAAGCAAAAAACTTGTACAGAGCTCTCCAAAATGCATCTGAAGTCCTCTGGGAGGAAAATATCTTGATGTTTCCAGTGCTTCTTCAATCCATATAGTCTGAAAACAGCACCAGAGATTGGTTTTACACAGAGGAGGGCCCAGATGGCAAGCTTCCAGTTTGAATGTGGGTGTATTCGAATTCATAGCTTTGGCTTATGTTAATAAGCATTTTAACACTTATGCCTCCTGTCACAGGAGGAAAAAAACATAACAGTATGCTGAGCTATTGCATGAGAAACAGGAACAAAGAAGAACGAACAGCAAATCTAAACCAATCTCAAAGAACTTTGGGGACAGGCTCAGCTTAGCTACAGGCAGGGATGATAATTCTGGCTACCCTCATACAGATTTGTCTTCTTGTAGAGCTTATGATGCCTTTGCTAATTTGAGAAAGACCACCACTGAACTGATTCYGAGACCGAAAACTAAGAGGGCAGCATCTTCATAAGCAGGTTGGGAGTTACCTGGCAGAAAAACATAAGCTGGAAAAATATATTTTTAAGTTTGCTATTTTGCAACAATAAATTAAAGGCTTGAAATACTGGGAAGAGTTACACCCACACAATTGTATATCAAGTTAAAGAGGGGAATAAAAAAAGAGTTTATATTAACATCCAAAATCAGATGAGGATTGATGACACTTTTGATTCTAATAAGGATGAGGACAGGCAGTTATACTCTGTTAAGAAAGGCCTTAAACTGGCTTTCTGTCAGAGAAGTGATAGCAGCACAAGTAGTCAGGAACAAAATGTCACAGCTTGATTACTATGCAATCCTTTAGATCTTCTTTAGCTTACATCCAAGGTTTCAGCTCACTCTGGGGTGGTTTCTATTAATTTATCTCCATTTGAAGCACAACCAAATAATTTTTCATACGCTGACACAACTTTGCCTTTGAAAATGATACCTGATTCAGCAAGAGGTGCAAACAGCTGTAAGTACTATCTGCACATTCAAAAAGTGCATTTCTGCTCAGTTCATTTCTCTGACAGAGTCCCAGTGCTCTATTCTGCTAATTAGGGACTACTGAACCACAGAAAGAAACAGATGTGCATGCACACTGGTGAGAAGGATTTTAAATGTACATGTGATGAAGATATTTAACCCTGTCTCTGCTTCTTTAGGAAGCCACGTCCACTATCAAAGTCCACTGACTTCTCAAAGCTCTCATTCAACTCTCAACRAAGTTTTTTTCCAGTAGAGATTTGCAGAAGTACACTTATGTCCATCTCACTGTCTATGGCAATTTCCCCTAGTTCACTTCCACAGTTTTCCCCTCACCTGAAATTTTTTTCCTTGGATGACTTCTCCATCCATTGTACTGGAACCTTCTTGCTCAGGCCTCTATAACTTGCAGTTTTGCCTCAAGTCACCATTCCAGCAATCCTGTCCATGGTCAGCAACTATCTAGAAAACCATTTTACATGGCAACATACAATCCTTAAGCAACATATGATCCTTAAGTTTCAGCAACAGCAAGCTTCCAACTTGTTTTGATGTTTTATTCTCAATTCACAATTGCTGTTAAAGGGTACTACCAGTGTTAGATGCTTAAAATCTCTAGACCATCTATCTTTCCCTCCTCTCCCCCTGCCCTCTCCTAATATCTTTTTACCTGCATCTAGTGGCATTAACTGTACTCATCCACACATGACAGCAGGGAAAATAATATCTGATGGATCAAAGCATAGACTTAAGAAATTCCACGTCACTGACAATCTCCAGTTTAAGAGTTAGGCTAAGGGTTTAACAAAAGGCTACAAACRCAGTACAAGACAAATAGCCATTTCTTAGAAGCCTCTTTACTGTGCAAGGTCCCCATTATCATTCTCCAGCAGCAATAAATTTCTGTTGGAATTAAACATCTCTCAAACTACCCCATCGATCAGTATAACACTGTCAGATGCTGCTAAGTACTGCCTCAAGGGAGGATGCTCTATTTCCAAAGTCCCGTTATTACCAGGAACTGGAAAAACCCTACATTTCTAAGCAAGAGTGAACTTTCAAAAGCGCCACTTTGCCTCAGTGCCATATTATTTTACACTATATTAAAAGCAGCAACAATAATTGATCTTCTTTTCTCTCAGTGCCTTTTTCCCCTCCTCCTATGCTACTCATGACCTTGTGCACTTCACCACTATATTAAACATTATCAGACAGTTAATAGCCCAAGAGAGGCTATTACCACTCAAACACCAGAAAATCCAGACACGATCTCTCAGTATGGCAACCTCTCTCTCATGTTTTAGTATTCTGAATTCAATAACTGACTTACCAGGTCAGAGACCTCAGGGTTTTGCTCATCATCATCCTAAAAATCCCATCTTTCTTCTCAAAGGTCAGAGTGGGGAGCCCAGCATGGGAATTTCTGCCACCCAAATTTCACTTCAGTTTTTGCCATTTTAGAACATGAAGAAATCTTGGCAAACCCCTTCTGAACACAACTGGATTTTCTTCACAGTTTTTAATTTAGTTTTTGAGAACAGCTGTAGTCAGATACTCTCATTTCAAAGACTAGTRCAGATAATTAAAGAAAAGGCTCATTTACTCCTAAGTAGCTTGTAGAAAACTTTCTTCCCAATATGTGGCCTTCCTCTCCTCCTCCTCCTTTCTTCCATAATCACTATTTGTAATTTATTATATGTGCCTAATTAAACGTGGGATGCAACTGATCTTAAGTTTCAAATCTCAACTTATCTTGGTATTTGTACAAGATGTTCTCATTTTATAAATTAATTGACCTAAAGTGTGGAGAAGATACTAAATCTTCTGCTGGTTAGTACAGCCTAATATAACTATTGCAGTATTCACTGTTGTGTAACAGCATTTTCATTTCATAGCCATRCTTCCAACATACGCCAGCGTGGGGAAACAAAGTGGAAGAAAGGAAGCGAGATGTTTGCCTCCCAAGAAACCAGGTAAGCATAAAGTTAAAAGAATTAGAATGAAAAAAAATTGCTAGCAAAATCCATTGAGATGAGAAACAGTATATCCATGGCCAACTACTTTGTATGTTAAATCTTGTCTGCAGGGTGAAGACAAGGCAAGAAAAATAGTATATTTCCTTCCGTCTTTCTCTTCTGTACGACTTCCCTGTATCAGTTATTACACACAAAAAAGCTTCATATATAAAGGGCTGTTTTTCCAAAATCCAATATTTGGTTGAAGGGAAAGGAAAAAGACAAATAAAGATATTTAGTAACAGCAAATGATTTAAAACAAGGTTCTCTTTAGAAAACACTGGCCTATAAGAGACAAGAAAGGCAGAGGGCTGTTCCCTTAAGCATTCACATCTCATTTCAAAGTTACTGTTCCTTCTATTTTATTACTTTTCATTAAGCATGCCAGATACACAACGTGAGATTCCTTCGGTGTGGTACCTTCAATACCAAATTTGGGGGAGGTGTAGGTTCTGCTCTGTTTTTAAGTAAGCTGCGGGAGCGGCGCTGGGGAAGCAGGGCGTCCTCCTCGCTGGGGAAGCAGGGCGTCCATCCCCCCGCAGGGGAGCGTCCTGCCGGGCCGCAGCCTTCCCCGGCCCTTCCCGCAGCCGGCACGCCCCGCTCCCACGGACACCTCGGGGACGGCCGCACYCGTGGGGCGGCCTCGGGAAGACAGCAGAGCTTGCCCACTCCTGGAGGGCACAAGGTGTAGGTTCAAGTGCCTGGGGACAGCGCTTCACCCAGAAGCTTTAACCAGCAAGGGAGAGCGAGCGAGCTCTCCCAGCTACCAAGCCTGAGCTGTCCTGCAACCGCAGCCCCCGCGCTGCCGGCTTGCAGGAGACACACCGCAGCGTGCTGGCAAGGCCCGGGCCCCGCACCCTGCTTGCACATCCCCGAGCGATGTCCCCGGGTAGTGACACCGAGACATCCAGCCCATACGTTGGCTGTTGTAGGCGTGCACAGTAACACGCCGCTGGGCCCCGAAGCYGCATCTGACAGAGAAACAGCAGCTGAGGGGCCGTTGAAACGCTTGGGCAATCGGGTGCTATTTTGTAGGTTGCTCTGTGAGACTTTGGCACCTGTACTTGGTCCAGAAGAAAAAGACAAAGCCGAGTTTGTCTTTTTAAAGATCTGGCCTCCAGTTCTGGAGGTGAAAAATCAGGCCTAGAAGAGCGTGTTGTACCGGCAGCACTGGCCTGAAGCAAATCTCTCGGCAAGCACGAGGAAAGCATTTGTCACCTCACCGAGATGGTCAGTCGGTCTGGTGTCACGACAGACCCTGCAGAATAAAGAGGCAGGAAAAACCAAGCCAGACAAGAAAAGAAAATAAGTGTAGCGATACTCTCTCCAAGTTGATGAGCTGGCTGGCTTCGGAAGGGCAGGAATTATGCACTGGCTGTTCCTGAACAGATCCTCAGAGAGTACGTGTGGTCTGGTGCCTACTTAGAGAGGGGAAAAAATCCTCCATCCTGCAGTGTAAATGTCAGGGCTGCATGCTACCTGCCATTTAGTCACACTACATCAGATGCAAGGTTATTTCATCAGGGCCAAAGTGGTGGATGCAGCAGCCCAGGGCTTTTGCTGCACTTGCTGATAAATCCATGAGAAGCCTGCGCCGGAGACCGGGAGCAGGGACCGGGAATAACATCACTGGGCCATTATCTATTGAGCAACAGCCTGGACTACACAAGGACTGGGAGTATTAAATAAGGGAAAAACATCATCTTAAATACGTTAGCCATAAAGGGTATACTGCAGGGAGGCAAATCAAATTAAAAATAGTTTTTTCCTCAAACTTCACCCAAAATACTTGAAGTCATTTTGCGAGATGATTCATGTTCAGGTTTGCTTTGGAATTCTGTGTACTGTGGAATACCTGGAGTTTCTAACACTGGATTTAACACTTGCAGACTCCATGGCGATAGATGCTGATACAAAGAAATGATAATTTTGGAACTAACACATCTACTTTTGAGTAATATGTGAATATTTTTATATTAATATGGGTTTTGTGGGGTTTTTTTTGTTGGTTTTGTTTTGTCTTTTTAAACTGATGCTGAAGGTCTCACAGGCTGCAGTAACGGGTGAAAGACTTGCAAGCGCAAACAAGTAAAAGCTGTAATTGTTTGATGCTTTAATAATATATTACAACATTGAAGACTACTCAGAAGCTTTAACTAATACACAAAGTGGCTGTCTACTTATTTAGTAGAGCCATGAGAATTATTATGCTAATTCCCTGAAGTTTCCCCTACCTTACAACTTTCTTCTGAGCGCTATTCAGGGAGACAATTTTTATCCTTAAAATTCTATCTGATTTGGGAAGGTCCCCGAGGGACAGGAATGGATCTAATACATCCTGCTATAAGAAAAGAACGTATTCAGAAATGCTATTAATCCTGCATCTTCCTGGCATTATTTTGTTCCTTCTAACTTATTAAGGCAGGAGGCACACTGGGTCCATCCAGCCCCACAAGGACCTTGAAATTTCATTCACTTTCTCCCACACTGAAATCCAGCACCTGAAGTTTAATTAAACTATAAGCAAGCTTTGAGTCTTGGTCTAAGGAAATCAAGAAAGGGAGAAAAATACTACTGTGCATTCCTGTTCTAATCTTGTATTATCTTCTGTGTTAGCAGAAGGGAAATCCTATTTGCATTTTGAATTTACTAGCTTTTAACAGGCAGCCACTGGTTATCATGGTTATTTTGGGGTGGAAGTTTACATAACAGGACTATTCAGTACAGCTGAAACTAGCAGAGGAGCTGGTGAACACTGTTGATTAAACAGAATTTCAGCAGAATCTCTTCCCTGTTTGTACCTGTCAAAAATCATTTCTGCTCTCTAGTCTGACTTACTTCTTTTGAACCCACTTGATGTGGAGACTTAAAATGACCATTTTACTAATTACCCTCATGCCCTGGCAGCACAAATTGAGCTGAGCTAGGACAGCAGCAGCATTGCATGGAAATCAGGATTCTCGGGGAGGGGGGGAAAGTGGTCAATTTTGGTTTCATTTTTCTATCATAGTCTGTGAAGAAAGACAGGATATCRTTACGATTGAAATCTATTTTTCCCCCTCTAAAAGTAACGTCACCAGTTTCATCTAGTAAGAAAAACCATACGCCTGTTAACAGATCTTGTAAATTCTGGTTCAAAGGAAAAATTCATCTCGATGCTTAAGTAATTGCCCCAACATTGCTCCACTAAAATGCCACCACCAAACAGTCCACTGGCAACTACTCAAAAAAGACAAACAAAACAAAAAAAAATCACCATCAAACTTTTTGCCTAGATGCTTTGCCATTTGGATTCTGCTTCTGTCTATATTGGTTTTCTTCTCATTGTTCCACCTACAGTCTTCAGTATAAATCTGCAGTAGTTCTAGCATGAAACTATAGCTAACAAAGCAAGTACATTTACAGAGGGCATCAGGATTCCCCCTAAACCTCCTTTCAGGACTGCTCCAAAATTCAGTTGCTGGGCAGAATGTATTCCCATATTGATTCCCAAACAAGAAAACATAGCTCGTTGCTATGGTGTTGCAAGAGGAAGGATAAATAAGATCATCATATGTCAGTCTGAAGAAATATGACCTAAAGTTCTCTCAGACCATGGTGTTTCGACAGATCACATCTTCACAGCTGCATGTAGGAAATGAGCAGAACAATAACAACAAAGCAGCACCTGAATAGAAGAAATTACATCTCTGTCTGTCACTCCTCCGATTTTTAAATGCAATTAATTTAAGCAGCTTTATGTCTTAGTGTAAGATGCTAAAATTCTTAGTAATTGAAAGGTGCATTCAATCAACTATACCCCTGCTGGCGAGAAAAGATAAACGTATTTCAATTTTGCTTTCCTGGATGTACAGTGAACCCTAACGACAAGCACTATCCTCCAGCCTTGTTACCAGCTCCCAGGATGCTGGTGCCCAGACCCTGCAGCAGGAATCCTAAGCTGGGTTGTCACTGACCCCAGTCAAAATGCACTGAGAGTAATGGAAACATTTGGAGAAGAGGAACAGAACATGGAAAAGCATGAGGGGGGAAATGGAGCATGGAAAGACAGATTCTGGCTTCTTACAGTAGGGATACTTGTTTTTTCAAAAAAAGCATCAACCAAGAGGGGAATTGATGCCAGCCACCTGCCAGGCAGATGTCTTTCTGGTCCTGAGCACTGATCTTCACAGGCTTTCCTCTGGCTGAGGAGAACCACCAACGTAGGCAGAACTAGGATGCACAGCAGTTGTGGTGCCACCGTTTTCCTTTGCATATTTTCAGCATGTTTGCTTGAGCAAGATATAGTTGTTATTTTACCCCTCTAACATACAGCAAATCAATGGGAGACAGGAGAGTAATATTAAAAATTGAAACCCCAAGCCTATTTAAAACTAAAAATCAACAGTACAGTCTTATTCCTTTCCCTTTACGTATAAATGTGAGATCTACTGTTAAGTTTCACAAGCTTTGACAAATTCCTGTCTTCCTCACCAGTCTTTAGGCATGTTCTTCCTGCCTTATTACACTGGGAAAGAGTCCAGAAGTACTTTTTGTTTGGCACATTAAAAACTGAGCTATAAAGTATTAATTCAGTATTAATTTAAATTTAACTATGCAACTTTGTGGAAACAACGTCAAAAATTGGAACTAAAGAGAAAATGAGGGGAAGGAAGATCATCTGGGTTCAATTGAGTTTAAAACCATTTCCTACTTCTACAGAAGAAATTTGTCATTCCAGTGATTTCATTTATTAGGATGACATCTCTATTTTTAGGGKTTTTTTTCCAAAAAGACACAGGAAACACTCACCTTAAAAAAAAACATTTCAGATTTCAGCAGTAATAGCACCCCATAGCCTGAATCTACAATGAGTTTATTAATTATACATTGTTCTCAATGTATAATTATGTAAAGTGCAACAAATTTGGTCTGGTTTAGTCTTCCCTTATGTGGCAAGAGTACATCCATATTTAATAAGGCCATTGTAGCAAAAGTGAAAGTCTAAACTCCCTGCACTGTCACGGTTATGAAGACAGTAAATTAGAGCTTCAGTGTGGGTCCTTTGAGAGAAATGCAGCAATTAAAAAACTGTATCCAAAAATTACTTTTTTTTTTAGTAGGGGAATAAAAAAAAAACTAAACACCACACTCCAACAGTTCTGCTACAAAGCCAGTGATATTTTCAAATTCACATCAATGACATTTATTATATATAAGCTTTCAGATAAAACACTAAAAACATAATATTGTTTTAGCCTGCCAGCAATAGGCCATGTATTTTTTAAAGTATTCTACCCAATGTTTGCAAGCATTCTTCCTAATGGCATTTCAGCTCCCTTCTCCCTGGCATTTTAAGCCACATCCAGATTTCTCCTAAATCCCTTTATTTAAACTCTCAATTTGTCAGTTCTGTAGCTTTAGTCACTGTTTTAGATAGAAAATCTTGAAAACAGAAAAACACGTCAGTCTACAGACAGCGCAAAAAGRGCTGATGCAGAAATAAGACTGTTGCTAATAAACTCAAGATTATTACTATAGATTTGCAAAAGCACTTTTCCCCTGATGTATGAATCGTTAAAAAAAAGTAACACAAAGCTTCTGGTCAGCTTTTTGTGATGGGCAAGAGGGGAAGAAACAAGAGCAAACACCTAAAATTATCAGCCAGATTCACTGCAGGCTGCATGGCTGAAGTGCAATTTGTGGAGATGCAGAAGTACAGACCAGAAAAGAGCACTGTTGATGAACCAGGTTAATTTGTGACACCTTAAAGGAGACCAACCCAGAGATGACAAGGCAACGGTTGAGTAGGAAGAAAGCACAGCAAGAAGTTTTTGTAGGAAACGTGCCAGAAGTCACATCACAGATGTGCYGGAAGGTTGTGACAAGCTTAAATCYRAGGCAATAGGAAAAGAGAGGACTGCAACARGACCAAATAAAGAGAGGGCAAAACCATGCAATAAATTTCAAAACTAAGACTTTTTTTCCTCCCTGTAACTTTCAAATAAAACAACTCAGACTTCTGTCTCCAAAACCTCCCACTGCAGCTTGAGAGAGGAATTCCTTACCCACATTAGCCTTGTCAGGCTTTCTTCTGGAGCAGTGTCAATCCGCAGCTCATGCATCAGAAAAGTGCCAAAAGAAACCTATAAAAAAAAAAAAAAACAAAGACAACAACAAGGTATGCATACTGCCACAGCAGATGGCAACYCGCACAGTCAGGGATTTTGAAAAACTTTCAGTTCTAGCACAAAAACCTTGAGACTGAATTTTCCTAAAGACATTAAAAGGGATAGTTTCAGAAGCTGATAACTTCTGCGGTTCATACTCCAAAAGGAACTCAAAAGCCTGAAATAGWCTATCCAGTCTAATATAGCCTTATCTTTGTTTTCTTAACAGCTTTGCCAGCATCTCACAAACCAGTTTTGAGAAAGTTCATAACATTTCATACAGTTTTCCATGATATCCAGTTTCCACAAATATCCGTTTTGCAAAAGCCCCAGAAGAGGAGCAGAACAGAGGACTCTGATGGCTGATTTCCACCGAGCTCAGAGACATCCAGCTCACTGCGCAAAAGCTGGGGTGGTCTAAGCTCCCACACGCGATATCCCTGTAAGACTTTGCTTTTTCTGGATCCCTTCCATCTTTTCTATATCATGACATCTACATGGGAGCAAGTTTAGCAATAACAGACTGACGACAATATAAATCTGTTCATTTCATTAAAGTCAGCCTGAGTATATCAAACCAAACCCAAAAATAACTCAGTCCACTTTTGGTAAATGTTGCTTTGAAGCCATACTCCACACATGCTTTTCTCTGCCTCTTCTCAAACTAAAAGTTTCTTCTACTACTGCAGGAAAAGTAAAATCCTCTGTAGATCTTCTTCCCTTAAGATACTCCTCATTTTAAGCACTGCACTAAATTTGGCACACAAAATATCAGAGTGCGAAACAGTCTTCAAGGCCCTCAAAATAAAAATCAAATTTAATATTTATATCTGGGGGGAAAAAAAAAAAGCTGACGATGATGCCTAAGGAAAACTCAGAAGAAACCTGGAAGCATCTAAAACATTAAATTAAAACCATTTATCTGAAGCAGAAGATAAGTTGAAGGAGTTTACAAGAGAAGGGAAAGCCGACAGTGATGAATGTAGCAATTTGGAAACRGAAAAAGAAAGAAAAGCATGAGGAGGAGAGCAGGGAGGACTAATAAAAGGAGAGACTTTGGAGGGAGGAGAGGAAACTCTGGGTAGCTCTGTATGCATCAAATTGTTTTCCATGGCAGTAAAACAGAAATGGGCAACCTCATCCTTCTTCTGACTTGAGCGACCTCAGTAGAGTTAAAAGGATAAAACAGGCTGCAAAATATTAAGCTGAAGTCTTTGCACTAAAACCCTCTCAACCCATTGCATAAATAGCTCATCTCCCTCATGGAGTTTTCAGTTCCATTATCTAAAGGCAGCTGACATATTTACAGCTTTGATACTGAGRAAGGCAACAATCTGGATCATTTAGGAAAACCAGGGGCTTTTCCATGGACCTCCAGGTTGTGGTGGAGTTCGGGATTTCTTTCTCGTACTCTCTCCCACTGCAGCATTTGACGTACAGTATGTGAGACTTTTTGGTCTTTGTACTAAAAAACTTCATTTTTTTTTAATAGACATGGGAGCCATTTAATGATCTACTTGCAATGGCTCAGGAGATGTGTAAGAAGAATGGATGTTTCTGTGAAATTGTCTCAATTCAGCATCTGCTACATMGATGCCCGTGATTGCAGCAGACTGGATTCAGCAACCCATGTGTTCCCTGGCTATCCTGTAGTTTCAATCATTCCTTTTCTGCTGCAAGGTAGCAAGATACAAAAAATGTAATCCTAAGAGGGCAAAAAACCTAGAAGCACAAAGCTACTGAACAAGATACACACAGCACACATTAAAGAATTTCTTCATACCCCAAGGTTCATTATCACCACAGGAAACATCACAAAATCAGAAATTAATTGCTTMACAATGACAATCACTGATAGAACAGATGTTAATGTTCATTATCATATTAAGAAACTAGCTAAACAGTTAAACAACTCTGAAGCCACATGAACATTACCCCACAAAAGTAATTTTAATTCAGCTAAAACGTTSTTGAGTACTTGCGTTGTGTCTTTGGATTGCTGACAGCTATTGTCCAGCCTCCAGCACATCTAATCAATACATGTTTTCCTGCCGATCTGCAGATGAGTTGGCTATTTATCCCAGGATTCCTTAGCAAATGGCAAAAGCAAGGCACTGCTGGAAGTATTTAACTTTGCAAGAGCCTGAAGGGCACCAAAGTGCTTTGCAAATTATTCTATTTGGAGTTTCCAGAGCTACAGCTCTGGTTTTTTAATGCCTTTGAATAGCACGTTGCATTTGTTTCTTCAAACAGCTTCTCTGTACTGCTTATCCTGCACACTTCCCACAAAGCCACCCACCTTCTTTCAGTGCTGGCCCATACACACCATGTGTTCTAGCTGAGCATGAAAATATAACCTTTTCATGCCACCAAACCGGCCAAGGACACCTTCAAAAAAACCAAATAAAAAAGCAGTCCAAAGAGGCTGCCAATCCAAACCAACGATGCTCTGGCCCCATGGTTTTGCCATCCACTGGAGAAACCAGACACTCAGCCTCGGTTGGAAACACAGGAACTGAGGCACRCAATTTTAAGAGAATACCACGTTTGTCTTTAGTTCTTTATTCATAAATGAAGCTAAATTTTTCCACCTCCCTCATGAGGTTTTTGTGAGGGTTTGGGGGCTTTTGGAGGGTTTTTTGTTTGGTTTGTTTTTTTTGGTGTTGTTGGGGTTTTTTGGGGTTTTTTTTGTTTTTTGGTTTTGGTTTTGTGTGTTGTTTTTTTTTTTAGTTTCCATACCACCTACATTGTGCTTTCTTCACTTTCAGTAGTTCAATGCTTATCTTTCAGCCCTCTCTTATACACTGATTTTTCACATGGCATTCAATACTAATGGCAATGACCTGAAAAAAAACCAACTGGCTGATGGTTAACTTCTATCCTTATCACCTCAGTAAAAAAYGTAGTCAATTGAAGACCATATAATGGAACTGGTGCTTATCCAGATAAAATGCAAGTTTGTAGAAAATGAAACCAAAGCCAAGAGAGTTAAAGTACCATTGAGGTTTAGAGAAAAATAGACTATTAAAATATACAGGAAATATAGTAGCTGTACAACAGGTACCTCTCACACACAGAGGCCAGCGATTCCTTGCTCGTTTCTTGCGTTTGAAGTAAAAACCTTTAAAAAGCATTTATAGGAAAGGACCCGGAGGCCCGCCAGGACTGTGGGKCATCCTAACACCCTGCAGAACCAGGCCACGGGGTCCCCATTACCACGGGTTGCCTCCAGCGCAAAGAGCAGCCGCTGTGCAGCGCCACACGCCCTGGCCATGCCAAAGCCACCGGGGCCAGGGGGACATAGGGGACCAAAGGGGAYCTGCTGCACGGCCAGCAGTGCTGGGTCCTCCTGCTGCTCACCAGCTGTTTGCACTAAGCAGTGGAGGGATGGGCTTCAGCCAAGGGGACACTACTGACACCCATCCTAGCCATAAAGCTCTACTTGTTTGTTATTTCCCCCAACAAGGCACTTGCAGTTTTGCTACCTGGCCACTCATTGCCACAAGTGATAAATAGCTCAGACAGTCAATCCCTACCATCAAACCATCTGTTTAACCAAGGCCCACRTCAGCAGCATTTGGGAAGCAGCACCAGGAGATGAGCAGCCTCAGTCCAGGTCCCAGCAGACAAAAGGGTCCTTTGCAATTGGCATGAACGAGTGTCCCTGCCAGAAACTTCAGGAGGTTTTAAGATGTATCACTGAATTCAATCCATCAATTACATTCCTACAAAAAATGTGGGCACAATCAGGAGAATTTTAACCCATCCATCTTCTCACAGCCAAGCACAGATTGGAGGCACCTCTGTGTTTAAAGTGAAGAGATAAACATATGAAACTTAGAAAACATTTTCCTTTCTTTTGTACCAAGGGAATTATTATAATAACCTGGACTTCAAACACTTTCCTAACACACCGGATGCTTAGACCACACGCTGCTTCCTGCAAACACTGCTGGCTAGGGGAAAACATGTTCTTTCTGGTCCAGCCAAGTTAACGCTGCATTTTGAATCCTTGGTGGAACAAAGAGTTGACACAGTGTCAACGTGAAGATGCCAATTAGCACACTTTACCATGACAGCCACTACATCTTCTGAAGAAACTAGTAATGTTTTTACATCCGGAGTGGTGTTCCTCAGGGGTTGGTATTGGGACCGGTGCTGTTTAACATCTTTGTTGGCAACAAACGGTGGGATTGAGTGCACCCCCAGCAAGTTTGCCGACAACACTGAGCTGCATGGTGCGGTCGACACACCGGAGGGGAGGGATGCCATCCAGAGGGACCTTGACAGGCTTGGGAGGTGGGCCCGTGCAAACCTCGTGAAGTTCAACAAGGCCACGTATGAGGTCCTGCACATGGGTCGGGGCAATCCCAAGCACAAGTACAGCTGGGCAGARAATGGATTGAGAGCAGCCCTGAGGAGAAGGACCCRGCAATGTGCACTCACAACCCAGAAAGCCAACYGTATCCTGGGCTCCATCAAAAAAAGCGTGACCAGCAGGTCGAGGGAGGTGATTCTGCCCCTCTACTCAGCTCTCGTGAGACCCACCTGCAGTGCTGCATTCAGCTCTGGGGCCCCCAAATTAAGAAGGACATGGCCCTGTTGAGCGAGTCCAGAGGAGGGCCACGAAGATGATCAGAGGGCTGGAGCACCTCTCCTATGAAGACAGGCTGAGAGAGTTGGGGTTGTTCAGCCTGGAGAAGAGAAGGCTCCGGGGAGACCTCCCAGTACCTGAAGGAGGCCTACAAGAAAGCTGGAGAGGGACTTTTTACAARGGCAKGTAGTGATAGGACTCGGGGTAATGGCTTTAAAGTGAAAGAGGGTAGATTTAGATTAGATATAAGGAAGAAATTCTTCACTATGAGGGTGGTGAGGCAGTGGAACAGGTTGCCCAGAGAAGTCATGAATGCCCCATCCCTGGAAGTGTTCAAGGCCAGGTTGGATGGGGCTTTGAGCAACCTGGTCTAGTGGAAGGTGTCCCTGTCCAGAGCAGGGGAGTTGGAACTAGATGATCTTTAAGGTCCCTTCCAACCCAAACCATTCTATGATCTTCTCTGGGAATAAACTTGTTAGTAAACACTGTGGGTTCATGTTCCTTTCAAGAAAAGCTAGTTATTCTTCCACACCAGAGATGTAAAAGGATGGAATCAGAAACGGGTGGAAAAGCTATTTTAACACTCAGGTGGAACAACAATTAGGAATGACCAAAGAGCAMATTAATTCCCAACAAGAACTTAACTAATTAATGAAGAAATATATATAGTTTGCTGGTGTCAATTTATTTTTTTTTTTTTGAAGGATCTGCAATATTCTTCCTGCAAACTATTTGTGATTGACAGTCACCCACTTGTAATTTGCATCTTTACGAGGAGGAAGAATTGCAACAATCAATTAAACAGCAAAGGCAACATGTTACTCTTTCCAATAGGAGATACTCTAACAGGGATGCTACAAAGAGTGGTCTTAAAGTGTAGACTGATTGACACCAGCCCTTTGAGCAACTTGTTTTCCAACTCACCAAGGTTTATAAACCTCTAGGATCTAGAATGGAAGACGATATCTGGGAAAACATAGGCACCCATTTACCTCTTCATGATAAAGGTACAGCATGGGGCTGAATGGCTTAAGGGAAAATAAAGTAGAAATTTCTCTCTAGAGTTTTCTCCAGATTATTGAAAACATATTGGCTTGGGGTCTCCAAGCTGAGACAAACAGAAGGGCAAGCACCCTTCTGTCTACTTTGAACCTGAGGCAGCTCCACCAGTTCCTCTTCTGCTCAACTGCAGAAATGCAGGGCCTCAGTCCAGCTCACAGGGACTTCTGCAGTCTWGTGCTTTCCTTGGAGTAGTGCAAAAACGCATTCTGACACTTTGAACATACCTAAAACAGGAAGCATGAGGATGTGAAGGTGTTTTCACCAAATTAATCAGCATACTGACTTTTCCATAGTGCCTGCTGTGAACACATCTTCTAGCATCCAGTAGGATCTAGAGAAACACCTCGAGAATCTTACAGCTACCAGCTATTGTTAAGCATCTATTAAATTCTATACTATTTTGCTATAAGGGATATACTGTTTTGAGCTAAGCGGCTTGAATTTCATTTCATCACTCAGCCTGAGGCCAGGGGAGTGCAGGAGTGATCTGTCCATTATGTGTCTTGAAGTCATTATAACAACCGTTACCAATTTTTGAGGCAGCTTTATTTAATGGCATCCATCACAGCTCTGCATCACTTCGCAGGTACTGTCTCAGCACAGCACTCGCACAGGCAGGATAACCGAACCATCAGACTCCAAAGGGCCGTGGTAACTTCTGCCCTGCAGCAGTGATTAGCACCAGAAAGGTCAAGGTTTAAAATGAGGTTTTGCTGTTTCACTTCATATGAGCAATTTTGGACTAATAGCTGTCCCATCTCTTATTAGTGCTGAGCAGTAAGTCACACTATGAAAGCCCTGCGAGGCACACCTGACAATGATTTCATTTTTTACTACTAATACCTTCAGGCATTCTCCTTGAGCTGGCACAGGAATATTATTTACGTTACCGTTAGAAAGTAGATAGACACTGCATTTTGATTGGTTTCGTGTATTTCTAGGATTCACAATTTGCACTCAGCCAAGTGGTTGAATACCCATGAGACTCTTGTTACTAAATACAGAGTGATCTAGACAAATGCCACTGTTCTAATCATTTGTACTTCTCAAAGGCATCAGCCATGCAGATGTAGATCAACAATTTCAAGGTAGATGTAAAAGACTGTTTTCATGCTTATCAAATTGCAATGTTTGAAACAGTAACATTCTTCCTTATAGTAAACAAATGAGATGTTCAATTTACTGYCGATGTTTTTAGAAGTTGGTATTTGCAATTCACTGCATTCAAATCAAAATGTAAAGGATGGCCTTATGACTTTTACCAGAGAGGTTTCCAGCAGGAATATCTTTCCACCCTAAATAACCACTGCCACTTGCAACAGTAAGCTCGATTCTGACTTCATCCGGATACGTGGGAGTTTATGCATGAGCTCCTGATTATGCCTAGATTTTTCACTTCAAGCAGAGGATGTGTGCACCTCCATATCATCAGATAGTAACAGTCCCTGTAATTATCTTGTCTCATTTGGTTTGGTTTTTTTTTTTTTTCTGAGGTTTCCAAAGATTATTCTTCCTCTCAGAAATTATTACACCCAGGAAGATGACATTCATTAAATGCACCGAGGCAATGYTAATATCAAGGACAAGGAAGGGAAAGGGGTTGTGCTTTTATCCTTTTCATTCAAGAAAGCAGAATGAAATTATTTTTATTGCAATCCTGGAATGGGAAGACATCAGTCTAMAGTTTTAAATTCTACAAATCTCCAAAGCACTATTATTTTTTTTTTTTAACAGACTTTTCAAGTTTATCTTCAAGATTTTAAATTTCTTCACTGAATGAAAATTTGTCTGCATCTTCCAAGAAGAAACACGATTCCTGGGCTAAACAAGTACCTGTGTAATACCCACTCAATGCATTCAAATATCCAGTGAGATAATTCCTACTTCTCCCTTCTGCCATTTGCATTTAAGTAGTCTGATATTTCACTGGGGAGAAAATTACATTTAAAAGGATATAACCTGTATTAGTTATACTTTTGTGAACAGAAAATTAGAATTACTAAAATAATTACACAAAAGCTTTTGAGAAGCCAAGAGACACAAACAAAGGCCAAAGCTGAACACGCACATCAAAGTTCTTTGACTCTCTAAGATCTACCCAATATTAGCTGCAACTTTGGAAGTGATGTTATTTCTCTATAAGTCCAATAGCTGCCTTAAACTGATAACACATGTCTATATATCTTAGGGAAAAAGTAATAAACCCTGCTGTGAAACACTATTTCCGTAGTATCTTGGAGGAAAGATAACTTTTTACACAAACTCATTTTTCATTTCCACAGCATTGTCTTCTCTCTCAAACAGGATATAAGATGATTCCACAGACAACTTCAAAAATGAGTGTTTATCCAAGCCCACCCTTTACACAAAAGCTGCCTGTCTCAAGAAATAACTAAAAATAGAAATGTATTATATTCCACCAGCAAGTGAAAGACAACACTAGAGATCAGCAGAGTTAAACTATTTCAAGTTCTTTTCGAGGCAGAGACATCACCTCCTATCAGTTAAAAGGACAGTCTAGTTGAGAAATAACATTTTTACAATGAGTCACTTTTATTCTCACTTTTCCTGTAGCAAAATAAGTAATTTGAAACATTGACTGCATCATAAGACCTTAGGAATGGTGATTTTCCACCTTGTCCTAAACGAGTTGCCTTTGCACTGCCATTCAGACATTACTTTCTTACCATATTTTCTCCACCTCCTCTAGAAGCACGTAGAGAAAACTTTGTATATGTGTYGTAATGATGTAAAAACACAGGCATCAGCTTCCATGTGGCAAGGAAATCTTCAGTGCAGACTAGACCCTCCAGCCCTGTTAATGCCGCGAGCATTATTGAGGTCCACAAGGACAACCATTTACTGTACTTCTGCAACTTCCTTTTAATTTAATTTCCCATTGAAGATGTCTTTGAAAGATTAGTACTACCGTACTGAGATAATATGTCATTATAATCCTATTGGAACAGAACAGCTCAGAATTTATTGCTGTCAGCAGTATAACTGCAGAGTTAATTCCACTCTTCTACTGCTGGGATGGGAGGGAAGCAGAGGTGCTCAGCCCCACAGCCCATCCAAACCTCTGCTCCAGCACAGTGAGGGACACAGCAGACTTGGTTTGGGCTCCACAAGAAGCAGTAACTAAGGTCTCCTCTCTGGCCCAGCAATACTCCTCATCTTCAGCTCGGCACTTGGAGTCCCCCCCCGAAAGCAGGGTCTGCCGTACCGCCTGTGCAAGGGGCACACGTGCCCTCGGCTTTGCTGCGGACCCTTGTTAATCCAGGGCATGCACCATCACCATACACGTTTGCATGCTCCTCGCAAGAGATTAATTCCTCTAACTGCAGCTACTCCCTAACCATCCTTAGGAATGCTGATGCCACTTTAATGCTGGCCAACCAGCAGGTATTCTACTGATTGGAATTTTAATTATAACTTTAGGACTCCCTTTCGGCACACTGCTACAGACTCTGACCCTAATTTAACAAAACCACTTTGAGTTGTACAAGAAACAGCTCCTGCCATGGGGCTACTCACAGTCTGAGCTGTTAAGAACATGCTTAAGGGCAATTCAACACTCTGCTGAGTTTAAGTTACTCATTAGCCGGTCACCCATTGGCACCATTCAAGATAAGTTCCTGGGCCTTATTCTGCTTGGCAACCTCATCTCCCACTAACTTATGGCCACTGACCTGGAATTTCAAAATCTTATGGAATTTTTAAAGACAGTTTTTAGAAACAAGATATAACTTCAGAAGAAGACAAGACATGACATGACCGGGAAAGATCAGACCCATTCAGCCTGGCAGCCTGCTTCAGATGAATACCCCAATGACTTGGGAAGGGTGCACAGCTCCCCTAGGACAGCTGATGGTGAGTAGGTATGCCCCAAGGAGTTTTAGATGGACATAATGAAACAGCAAYACCTTTCAAGCCTTTATTATCCATAAATACATACTTAAATTGCAATTTATTTATTTATTTTAAGTGATTGGTAAACCTGTGGCAGGAAGCTTCACAAGAATATCCAAACATAGCATTAAAAACATACTTTAACCCTCTTCATAAACTGAAGAGAGGAAGG
>JASVER010000011.1:17668211-17746268 GCA_030449065.1 Oceanodroma leucorhoa
GGGGGGTTTTTTGGTGACTTTGGTTTTGTTTGGTTTTTAACTAAAACAGAAATAAGTTTGAAGGTTTGGCTTGGTTTTTAGAATATGGYAAAAACAAAGACTTCCTCTTTTCCCAGAACTCACACAGCAAGATTGACTATGGAAAAACCAACAACCCAAACTACAAATTGGCACAAATTTGTGAAACTTTTCAGTCAGCTTAGATCTGCCTTTTCCTCTTTTATTTTAGCAGGAGTGAGGGGTGGCCAAAGATCACTGTAACATATCTTAACTACAGCTTTGATATCAATCCTAGAAGTCACTGACCTCCTCTAAGCCTTATCTCCTCTCTGTGTCAAGCCCTACCATTAATCGTCACTTGTCTCTAGAGCTGCAAGACTGAGACATGAGCTATCCTTGGCAATGGGTCACTACCACTGCGATATCTCCACCAGCACTAGCCGTGGTACCTATGAATACCTGATGATGTTTCTTTTAAATTAGTATTTAGCAAGTATAAAAGCAGTAGTGCGAACAAAACCAGAGGAGACTGTAGAAACAAAGGAAGACTAAGGGGTTTGGTTTTTTTTCAGGCATCTCCCTCTCCCCCTCCCCCCCAAAAAAAACACAAAGAAAACAAGTTCAGAAAACAAGTTTGTGAGCAGTTCTTCCTAAATTCTGTATTGACAAAGCAACATCACGTCATCGCCTTGTTTTCAATGCAGCTGCAGGCAAAAAGGACTGGAGCTAAATAGTTTCTATGCGATTCCCTACTGTTATCTCTTTCAAGCCAGTTTTTCTGCAGGGAAATGATGCCTCCTGCTTTTGTTGTGCCTGGCATGAGTGAGTGATCATCTTCCCCTATCCTTGCTTAGAGAAATCAGCTCACCCAAAGGAACATGAGATCGTCCATATCGAGATACGGATGGCAGGTCAATAGRGTCACATTGTAGTTTTCACTTGATAGCTCCAGGTAATGACTGCATCAGAAAGGAAAAGAAATCCCCATCGTACACTTACTACATGTGAAATGATGCAAATAGTGGAAAGTTCCCACGCAACTCCTACAGAGATCATCTTATCAGCTAGCTGATGAGACTGGGCTTCAGTTATCTTAACCTCCACAAATATGATTCTTTACATTTGCTACTATTCATTCCCTGTAAAATTTATCCAGCCTCCATTTAAATATACCACTATTATTTCTTTGTCTCCAGTTCTTTGTCTCCAGTTGCTAAATACAACTCAGAGGCAAATAGGGTAGTGAAAATGGCACTGCTACATAATAAGGTTGAACGGTTATTTCTCTGTCGAAGTGGATTTCAAGCCAGGGGAATTTGTTCGTTTCTCCCACATCAACCRTGGTAATCAGCCAGCTCGAGTGAGTGCACTTCTTTGGCTGAAAGAACAGCACCCAGATCCCAAAGGTGCCAATTAAATCGCCAGAGCTACGCAAGCTGCCTGCTGCGTGTGGAACCCAAACGATAACCACACCTGAGCGACTGCCACAGCCTGGAGACTGGGAGAAGACGGGATGGTGCTGCTCTGCTCGGTGGGCAGCGCCTGCTGCCGCTGGATGCTGGRTGTGATCCATCTCAGCAGGAAAACAGAAGGTGCCCAACGACTCTCCCACCCGGCAAAGGGCCCGGCCACTGCTGCCGGTTTGGAGCCTGGGGGAGCAGGGGGAGGTCGCGTAGGCAGCCCGGATCTGTCAGACTGATTAGCAGGGCAAGCCCACGGAGTAAGTGAGGCAGAGGGGGAAGAGGAGGGACTTGAAAGAAATTTCCAGAGTGAAGACAGTGAGGTCCCAGATTAATCACTCAAATCGCTCAATTCTAAAGAAGGGAGAGACTAGTAACTGCACAAAGCCGAGGCCTGACTCAGACACTCCTTACGCCTCAGAAAACCCTTGGTTAAGTTTCTGCTGCGACTGGTTCAAGCCAGAGCTTTGAAGATGGGTCTCGCACAATCCGGTAAGTGATATAATCCCTAGTTATCACCGCCTGGCAGGGACAGGACTCCTTTAGAGCTGCGCTACTTTTATAAATAAATGTTTACTGCAGGCAAAATACAAAGATAAGTCATGACATATAGCCAGTATATGACAGACTACAAGGTTCAGTGTCCTTCCCACAAAGTTTTAATTTACTTATACGAAGAACAGCTCCAGCTGCAGAGATTGAGACCAAACCCCCAGAGAGTCCTGGAGCACAGCSACAATGTCCACTTGAGGGCTGATGCAGGGTAGGAACTTATCTTATTTCAAAACTCCATCATCAGTCGGAGAACAGCATCCAAACCTTATTTTTTCCCAAAAAACACTGTCACATTCTTGTGGAAGTTTTACACTTTGTCAAATCAGTGCTTTCAGGAAGGAAGAACATTCGCCACAGCACTTCACCCCAGCTTGAGCTCAAGTTTTATGGCGGAACTGCGAGAAGACCTCTTTACACAGGAGATCACTCTGGAAATAGACTGCAGTGAAATGTTTTATATTAATAAGATCACCTAAGTTCATCTTTCTGTCAGGTCTTCTCACTCACTACTTTGTAAGACACCAATGTGTGTCACTGGGCAGTCAGCAGAACTTGAGCCAGTGGCTTAAGTTTAAAACCTGTTAGAAATTAGGTTATGGTTAGTTACATAAGAACCAGGACAGATTAAGGGGGGCAGGGGGAATAAAAGTCCATTCCACAATTTGTTACTATACAGAACAGAACTTGCTCATAATGTATAAAAAAATTATTTTCCTCATGACTCTTGCCCGTATGAAATTCTATTTGCTGTGCATTTGCTTTCCATTACCAACAACATAGCAAGAAGGCTGCAAAAACGGTTTCTCTAAGTCACTGAATCACATTTAAAGGGGAAAAAATTGCTTTGGAATACACCACACTAGCAGAGATACAAACTTTCAGCTGCAGCTAAAACATAATAAAACTCTACCAGACTAGGGTTAGAGGCACAAGTTTTCTTAGTTACCAAAAAACACAGACCTAGATAGCAACAGGTATTTTTGTCATCTTCCTTAAGCCTGGTTTCACATCAGAAAGACCATTTGCCCATCCTGCTTCCATTTCAATAACAGCACAAAAGCTTTTGGTATTTGTCTGCTGTGCTTGCAGTGCTGAGTTAAGTTCTCCTAGTCAACTCCTATTTTTCACCATTGCACTAAAATGCAAGTCAGGCCAAGCTCATCAAAACCCTGCCCACCTCATCGGGAATTTTGGAACCTCTGTACAAAGTACAGGGCCATACTTGCAACATCAGGAAGTCCAATTCAATTGCTAAAGAGAAGTGATAGAGGGTACAKCCTCTCCTGTTTTATTTATTTTTCATGCCATCAGACACCTTCCTTCACTCCAGGTGAAGAGAATACTAAAGCTGTTTCTAATTGTTGTTTTGTGTATTAAAAATAGAATACTAAGTTGCATACTATCCGGAAGACTATCATGAAATGGAAATTCATTTAGAGTTGCTCTGTATTTATGCCAATAGCATAAGGAATAAGTTGTATAAGTATTGCAGAATTTTGAGTAAGAGAGAGCAATATCAGTTATATAAAGATTATTTAAAAATAGCAGGAGAAACCAGACATGAGAAATTTATCATAGCAACTACATATTCCTAATCATGAATATGATAATGTATTTTTGGACTCTAACTTCCCGAGCAAGAGAAGCTACACAGGCTACCCAAAGTTAGGCAGACATACCAAAAAACTCAGTGTTCAGTTGCCATACTGTTGTTAAAGAGAGAAGAGGCAGCCCTTTATAAGAACAGAACGCAACACAAGTATGAGAAGTAGTATTTACCCCTACCCCCCAAASAGAAAGGATAAAAAGGAACAAAATTCCTCACTATAATTACAAACAAGTTGAATAAGCAGCAGGAATATGGTGACAGAGTGAGGACTAGGAAGGTCCCATCAATAAATTATTTCTTATTTTCAACATTGCTTCTAAGTGCCATTTCRAAATTATGTAATAGTAATCCTGAAACAAACATCAGTAAACACAGTTAAACCAGTTATYAAACCAGTCAGTAATGTCACATCAATAGCAGTCCTCATCTCGTCGACAGAGGTCCCAACTCAAAGCGGACACCTTGTTGTTGTTAAATTTATGCTTCTGGTACTAATTTGTGTTCTTCATGTCATTATGGATAAATCAGCATRTTTCATATACATTCCCTAACAAATCAGAGCTTAACACGGAAGAACTGTACCACAGGGTAATGCAGAGAAGAGGGACAGCGTCTGAACCCATTTCAGAGAAACACGCTGACAAGTAAGCACTGATGTATTCACTTTCTTGCCACATGCAAAACAAATGAAGAACTGGAAGAACATACTGCTGGTCTGCTTTCACAGCAGGAACACACAGAGTCCATCTACAGCCCAAAAGTTCTTTATTTGTTTGAAAAAGTATATAACGAAAATATGTTATGGTTTTATTTGAACATAAGTCAGCATGAGTGTGATACCTCCCAAACATAGCAAAGTAGTAGCAAATCTTGAAGGAATGGTCAACTTGTTGCTAAAAAGYCTTAATCAAAAAGGTATCAGAGAAAAAAACTAATAAAAATATCTAAAGGAAAAATTGATAAAGAGSTCTTATCCTTCACAAAATGCCAAGAGATAGCTAGTTTACAGAGGGAYAATATAAAGAAGAAGAATTTCCAAAATCTCCCCAAGATTTTAGGAAGTCAGATACATTGAATTGCTTTCTCTGAAGGTACTGCCAAAATAGAGCCCTGAGATTCATGAAATGTTATACTATGAAAATATACATGTTTGCAATCTACCCCATGCTCAGAACTTGCGTCAATAACATATAGAAGCAATATTSCTCTTTTACAGTATGTGAAATAGTTATATTATTGTATCAAGGAGTTTTGCTTTATTTGTTTAATTCAAGGACATAGTGAAACCCAGCTGGTTGTTTTTCTCTTATTAAGAAGTAACACTGAGGCAAATGGGAAGAGCTCTGAATASTGGAGATAAAAATTAAATTATGTCTTTCAGCCCATTTTCCAGATCCCATATAGATACAGCTTGGCTCAGTTTCTTTTACACAACCCCAAAAGTCTCAGCTGAGTATTGTCCTTAACCAGGCACCACGGACCATACACATGTCCAGCCAGGATGCAGACTCACCTGGGTGCAGCCACACGTAACAGKGTGGTCTGTCCTACATATAGCCTGAACAAGCATGGAAGGACCATCAYGGATATAAATAGAACAGAAAGACACCCCACAAATATCAACACAGAGATTAGGGTGCAAAATGGCCCTTGATGCACTTGGGGAGCTTGAATCATTTTCTGCCTTGGAGGCAAAATCCTCCCCTCAAATCTCTTGCCCTGGGCAGAGATGTATGTGTTGCGGACTTCAGATATACTGATACATTCATRCATGTAATCTGTATCTCAGATAATTTACCCTTTTACAAATACTTCTCCTGGAACAGAAGTCTTCAGATGTCAWTTATAACAGGAGAAATAATAATTTAATAATTTGGAGAAATAGCATTAATGTATATTGAACAATCTGTGACCAAAACCAGTAAGATKAAGTGTATGTGTGTGCTAGAAGGTGTTTCTAGTAATCTTAAGAGATAAGGGCACTGTGAATTTGTGAAACTCCTCAGTATATCTCTCACTTCTAATGGCTTCGCTACCCACGTTGCTCTTTGCTCCCCTCCAACCAGCTACTCCCCACAGTCTGCATTGTGGGCAGCACTCTGGCATTACGAAGACATAAGCTTTCCTGCTGCCCACCTGAATCCCCATGTTTACTTTTCACAAGCAAAATGGACATGCAGAAAAGGTTACATCCACCTCTATTTTAATACATTCTTGGTTGATAGATGAGTTCTAAGCTTCAGTTTCTGCCAAGACCTTTCTCACGCAGTCCAGAAAGTGGAAGCAATACAGCCGCAAGACAGGAAATAATGTATGCAAACGTGACCTGGTGCAGATCAGTAACCATGCAGTTCACGGCAATTAATTTCTAGCTCTTGCCATAGTCTAAGCCTGCCTTAGAATTACTTATTTTCGCATTAGCAGCACTGGCAACCAACTGTTCCAAATGATAGCTTATCAGTTAYGTATTTTTTTTACCCTCTAGGTTGATTTTGCTTATAAACAGACCACAAAAAAGTGTTGTACGAAGGTAAACCTTCTGCATAAGGATAGCAGAATTCATTTCATTTTAAAGCATACCTTCATATTTACTAACTGTAAAACAAAATTTAAAATAAATACATGCTATGAAATGGAAAGGAAGAGCAGCCTACCATGAAAAAAGGAGAATTTCACATGATGAATTAGAAATACGTACAAATGCCAGCCAAGAGGTCATGCTAACAAACAGCTTTGAGACAAGTTTGAAGCAGTCATTAAAAAGTGATGAGCTAGGACACAGCTGGTTCCACGAACTTGCATGCAGAGCCATCTGTGTAAAGCTTTGGCAATCCCTCACTTCCCCAGAAACAAAGGATGCACACGATGCCTGCACATATATAAGACAGTAGTTCACCCAGATTCCTGCAATGGAGACTAGCACTAGGGAAGTTAGCTCCAAGAAATCATCTGTGAAACACTGCTGTATCAGCATGACAAACCCTAACATCGCTTCCTTCCAGAGGGCTGAGAAAAACAACCCAATAAACTCACCCTCYGCAGCTGTGGTGCGCCCAAGGCAGAAACTTTACACTTCCTCTTTTCTTTGCCCTTCATGAAACTTAGCAAAACAATCAAAACCACACAAACAGTCTGGTCATGGTTATGTCAAATGGGTAAAATATGTCCTGCTGAAAAAAAACACACTGGAGTGTGGTAGTGATAAAAAAACCCACAAATCTCCAATAGGCTTACAGGTAAAATACCACACTGAAAAAACTGGCTACTACCTCAGCAGTCTCTGCTGGAAATATATGATGGCCATAACACTTAGGAYGGACAGAATCATACCGAAAAGGAGAAAAAAGGCCAGTGGCTACTTCCAGTCTGCCTGAAAAGCAGTTTAAATTCAGCACCGCATCCCTTGTGCTGCCTGATGCAATACCTTAGGTAAAAACAGCACTGCAACACAATGAACAGCCCCCTGGGCAGGGCAGACAGAAGGGATAAAATACTGCATCAAACAGCACATGCCCCTCGTCAGCGCTGCTGGGACTGCGGAGGAGAACAGCCCGTGACAGCAGCCTCTATGCCTGCAACACACTAGAGAAGCAGGATTATTTGAACAAGCGCCTTTTCCTCTCAGAGAAAATACCAGCCAAAAGCTTTTGGGGTTGGGGGGAGGTTGGAGAGAAAAAGAGCAACTCCCCGGGGAGAACAGAGACACCTTTGTGCCTGCTGCCTTTCACAGGGAACAAAACCAAACCCACACACACAAAAAACACACAYCAGCCCTATTCTTTTTATTTGAAAAAGATATATTCTGTGGTAACAAGGACAGCTCGTCTCTCTTACAGGCAGTCAGAACTTGCAGGATCAGTGTGGTCCATCGTACATGACCTTTACAGCTCCGTGAGTTTTTGGTGTCCAGGCACACTGAGACTGGCAGAGGAAGGTGCAGGGAGAGCCCAGCTAACSCCAAGGCAGTTGATGTCTAGGAGAAACTTCTGCCAACGCTTCTGGAAAAGCCAAAAGCAGGAGACAACCCCACCCAGGAAAGCAACACACTGCCGCTGCTTCCCATTCGAGGCACACTGACAACCAGCAAGGAGGGTCTGATGAAGCCGTTCAGCTCGGGGCCAGAAAACCAGACGGAGCAGAAGCCTGTTGTGAGGGAGCAGGTCAGGGCTGCGGCTGACCATGAGCAGCACAGACCCCAAACAGCCAACAAGCTCCCACTTGTTATGAAATCTGTTGGCCTCCTGCACATAGAAGCAAGAAGAAACACTRGATGCCCGGCTTTCCAAAGCAGACAAGGCGTCACGCTTCCAGTTACACTTGAAATTGCAASACGAGAGCAGCCGTATGGGGTTAAGTCAAATATTCATCCTTTCTGTGTCCTAACATTGGCCATAAGCAGAGGCCACAGGGAAGTTAGAACAGGATAAAAATGGATAATGCTTCCCCCAGTTCTCCCTCAACCTTTCAGATCCTGATCCAGGCATTTCATAATACTCAGTGGTTTTTCTGTGTTCATAAGTGGACATGACTGTCCGGTCCAGACCTGAGGGGTTGGTAAGAGTTTGGTCATACCTAATGGCTACCACCAACAGGAGCTTCAGGTACTCTTATCCAAGAGCAAATCTCTGCAGAAATAGAGGAGACTCAGAGTGGGAAACCTCACCGTGCCTTGCCATGGACAGCCATAAGTAAAAAGAAACTTCCCCTTTATTTTATTTGCTCAGATACAGAATTGCCTATCTGAGGAGGTACAGGGCATTTCTTTTCAGGTCACCCAACTCTTCTACACGTTCCAGATCAGCCCTGTGAGATGAGGAATGTACGGGGAAAGCAAACACCATCTGCAGAGGTCTGCAAGCAGCAGCCGATGGTGACAGACTCTGTTCCTGCACCTCGATGCAGCACCCCTCTCGCAGCCAGGCTCCGAGCACGGCACACTCGGTGATTAAAGACTGCGTTGCTGACTATCGTCAGAGTTATAACCACTATACCAAGAAGAAACCTCACTGAACGTCTCACTCATTTTTTTCTGTCAAGTCATTTCAGTAGTTTACAAGGTACAATCCAGGGGAGAAGGCAGTTAAACTACAAAGCTAATTTGGCTGAGAACACAAGACACTTGCTTTATCCTCACAGAAGGCAGCAAATACTTGCTTTGTTCAGTTTAATTGATAGTAGGTTCTACACACTGCACATACAAATGACTTTCACAAACTTGGCTTAGCACCTAGAAGAAAAAAATCTGAAAGTAGAAAGCCATGTTATTTGTGAAACAGCATTGCATCCTATATTTATAATCTGGGTGTTATGTCCATACATCAATGAGAAGAGTTCATCAATAAGCAGCCTTAGCTCCAAGTTTCTGCAACTTTTTTTTTTATTTCCTTATGTTCACACAATGGTCTCATAACAATGTAATTCCTTAGGACAAAATGTTAGGGTTTAAGGAGAAGGCCTGAAATCTTTTTTTTTGACTAACCTATACAATTGGCCTCCACTGTAACAACTRTCATCAGAGGTTTTGCTGTTCTATACCACTGCAAATATAGCAGGAGAGAACTCCACTCCGGCACAGTTTTCACTTTTCCAATAAGTTAAGCATGAAAGTCTATCCATGTACCGTGCAGAGTGTTTCACCTGCATCAGCCTCCCACTGCTTGGTCTGGAGAACTTCACATCCTAACCATAAACCTCCCCCCTACAGTAGAGCAAGATGTAAAGGAAATGACTCAAGAACTTTTCTCAGACTTAAGAACGTAAAGAGGAATTCACACGTAGAGAAGAAACCTAGAAGACTGCAGCCTAGCTTGCAGAAATATCACTAAATTCTGTATGACAAAACATTTGGTTGGGGGTGAGGGGGAGCTATGAATTTCCATCCTTTCTCATAAAATATGAAACTGAATTCTTATCTTCTAATTATTATGTAGCTACAAAACAGTAGTCATGTCATGGGTACAGTATCACTAAATTGAAGAAAAATCTATAATGACCAGTTTAGTCATTACCCCAGAAACACAAACAGGCTTAAAACTGAAGCAGAGGAAATTCAGATTATAGATGACAGAGTAAAAAAAAGAGAAAAAAAAAAAAAAGGAACACTGAACATTGTGCCAAATTAACAAAAAATAAAACCAAAAAGAGAGGCTTTGTAAATGCTCAGAGCACAAGGAGATTACTGCAAGGGCTGATCCAAAAACTGTGTCACCCAGTCCATCGTGAGGCAGGGAGAGACCAGATGGACCAACAGAAGATGTTCAATCAGATGGTCCCAAACAATTATATAGTCCATGGTTTAAAACATACCAGAAGCGATAGAGATCATCTTGCTTCTACTCCCATCTGTCCCTGGCTCACTCAGACAAAGAAGCTTCAGAACCTCTTTCCAAAGAGGTACTGCTGTTCCCAAGCACATAGAAAGTACCAGGTAATAAATCCAGCAAGCTTTGAGCTCACCTCCATGAAGTACTTTGAAATATGTCAGAATTCTTGAAAGAGAAACTTTACAGATATTACTTCACTGTTATATACTATATACAACTGTGGTGTTGTAACAGCACTACAGCCAAAGCCAGTTGTGGCTGGTGTCCACACGCTCAAGGTAAGCATGCCTCTTGCAGGACACTCTGAAGAGACAGAGAAAATGAGTCGCTAGAATTGGTTGTYGGCAAACACTTCTTTTCCAAACAAAATCACGGCAACGCTGATTCTCCTATAGCTTTTAGTGGCCATATTGTGCTCCACTCCCATCTTCCACTGCATATCAGGCATAGCCAGCAGTACTCTCGCTACTTACCCGGCTAACCTGTACTACCTACACTACTGACAGTCTGGAACTAACACCCATAAACATATCAGGGCTCTAATGTACACGCAACATGGCTTGTTTCTTACTGCAGACCACATAACCTGTTTCTCAGCTTCTCCTCAGCATCCAGCCTCCCTTCCATAGACTTTAGCTGTTGATATTCAGTACAGAACAGAAAAGGTTACAGTCCTCTGCTCTAGGGAGCAAGTTGCTGGAAGGGAGATGCAAAAGGAAAGASATCAGAAAAGAAGCATCAGGATCATCGTCCTGCAAAGTTGCCTGCATCACCTCAAGCTGGGTTAGACAGAGAGCAATCAGCTTTATCCAAATGGATTGCACATGGACAGGGTGCATAAGAGAACGGCTACCCATATGGAAACAGTTACTTTTTCTCTTATGTCCCCAAAGTCCCAGACCACTAGGGATGCAGCCTGTAATCAACTCCCATGCAAGTGGGAGTGTTCGAGGAGAGTGTTGGTATCATGAACAGGAWTTCTATTTTGAGGGAGGCCATAATCTTTAAAGGCGGGCCTTGTTTGTTGTACAGACATCCAACAMCACATCCAGTAAGGGTTTCTCCCTTATTTTTGAAGGATTTGTGCTTCTCTTTCCCACCTCCTGCACTCTGAATCCCCTTCTCTGCAGCAGTTACTGTGACCAGGCTGTTTGCAATGCTACATGATCCATTCCTCCAGCTTTACTGTCCTACTTCCTTGCAGGCTGAGCTCCCTGACCTGCGACTGAGCCTTCCACTACGATCAGCTTCATTGGGGTTCCCTCTGCCTCGCTGCCTAATGAGCTTAGAAAAATTCTGAACATCTTGTCATGGTTTCACTTTAACAGATTACCTTTCCTTAACTGAGATGGGCAGGAGGCAGTAGCTCCGGAGCTGCCCTTCCGATGCCGAGGCTGAGCTGCAGACTTCAAAAGCAAGGTTGGGRTGGTTCCCCCTCCCCTTCCATTTTTAGTGTTCCCTTTGACATTTTGGAGTTCAGAAGGCTCCACACACAGGCAAGAGAAGTAATTTCTCACTTGGCCAGCTGAAGGCTCCTGAGGAGAACAACAAATTACCAGTAATGGATTACAAGAAGTAAACTGGGTTTTGCTCATCTGCAGCCACGCTCTGCCCCCAAGGGACAATTTTTATAAATACAATGTTGTTGTTATTCAAATGTTTCCCCTCGAATCTAGACTCTCACCTCTTTATCAGGTRCAGGTACTGTTGTCAAAGTAAATGTAAATGAACCATCCCGACAATCCACGGAGCAAAGAGCAGACTGGAAGGCTCAAGATCATCAAGCTATTTGCACTTCTGTTGTAAACTGCTTGCACCGCAGCTCCAGAGCGGGTCTTATGTAATCCATCAGTTTCCTATTCATCTTCATAAAATTCTAATTTTACACAGCAATAGTGTAAAGTCAGTTAAACACAAGAATGATTTTATAGGTTTCCAGAGAGCTRATGTCATTTGGGAACAGTGTACTCCATTTATGCATTATGTCTGAAAAAAACACACATACAAATCACAAAGAAACATAGTGAGTGTTTTATGAGTTCATAAATCTAAGGCTATGGATATGCAGGGACCAAAATTTGAATCTTTAAGCACCATAATTTATGGACACAAAGGGATTCATTTTAACTTTACAATATTTAGAATATGAGTAAAACATCCTGCAGCAGAAGCAAATATATGATGCACTAACATAGCACTAACTAAAAATATGTTATTATTGTTACTCCACTGCACAAGTTCAAAGGCAGTGGTCTAAGCATGTAACAGTGTGCATCAATAAGAGAGATGCTGCGAGAACAGACACATAGCACATGTGCAGTGCCTAACTGATGCTCTAGTCTGGCTGATCATTACATAAGTTTCTTTTTTTCTCTCCCCCTTTTCTTCTCCATCGAGAAGGATCAGGAAGAACAAATGCACAAGAAGGGGTCCCGTATTCGCAGSTGGTGAAATGCAATGCTATATTCTTTATAGCCGTACATTCCYCTGCTGCCTATCAACACAGGTGCTGCTCAAATGCATAATGGCAGAAGTTTAATCAGCATTCATCCACAGCCAGGAAGCATGCAAGTACACAGAGCAGCAAAGCTAACATGGTTTAAAAAAAAAAATTTTTTTAAAAAGGTACAACCTGGATTAAAAAAAGAAAAAACTATGTCCAAATTTTATCCTTGCTCCCCAGCTACATTTGTCTGTTCTGCAGCAAAGCATCTCTCTGYGCCAGCAGCTGAAAGCTATGTCAGCCATGCTTCACTGGGGCAGAAAAGTACCTTCTGTTTAAAGAAACAGGACATAGGAGTAATCTTAACAGGCAAAATTTAACACTACATTGCCCACCAGTTTCTGGGGTGACATGTGTGATTATGCACTTGGAAATGCAGTGAGTTACGGTAAAGGCTCAGGTATTAGAGGCACTTGAGACACGGCCACATCACACGATTCCCCGCACACGTGTGCGCCTGCGAGAAGGCACCACCAGCAGTTGTGCATCACCTTAGAGGACATTCGCACTACGGCCAGAATACAGGGCCACTTCTGGCACCAATACGGTAGATCCCTGGTTAAACAGAGCAAAAGCCCATACCTGACAGGAAGATGTAACAGTCATAGAAAGTTCTCAGTGCATCGGGTGGATGCTTAGGTGCTTTGCTGACTTTGGCTTAAACCCTAACCCAGTTTCAAACTTGAAGATGCTGAGAACACAGAAGACATCTTCAAGGCCTCACCAGGCACTAAAGCAAACATCTCTCACCTTGGCCTTTGCCCCAAGCCCATTTTACTCATCACAAATGCTAATACTGCCTCATAAGCTTACTTTGAGGAGAAGTCAAAAACAAATAATGTGTAATCACAGAATCTGTCGATAAGAAGCCATCCTTACTCAGCACTGCAGTGCCTCGAGTCAGCAACACCCTCTACCCAGGCATAGCCACAGGTCTTCTGGGTCTGAACTGAGCTCCACCAAGACACACGGAAACGTTTTTCCTATAGATCAACAAGCTGAAGCAGAAGGTGTTCTCGCAAGCAGGTATTATATCCATTTTGTAAATAAGCAAAGTGAGACACAGATGAGTTCGTGCTCATCTCAATGGTATCTCAAGTAGCATGTTCGGCCCTGACTCCCAGCTGCTTGCTCTGGTCTTCCAGTGCAATAAAATACAAGCGCAAAATCAGTTTCAGGYACAGCAAAACACAGGCTAGACACATGGCTGTGCCTAGCTGGGACCAATTAGCAAAGGCCCACTAGCTCTGTAATGATCAGGGCTGTGCCACAACTGGTAATCCTCCCTTTAAAYAGAAGAACATAGATATGATCTGGGTAGCTCCAGCTGTTTCCCTTCTACTTCCCACCCTTCYGTCTTTCTCCCACACAGACACCCACATCACCACTATTTTTGCTCAGTTTTAAGAGGTCATTCACAGTTTGCTTACTATCACTTTCACTGCAATGCCTAATTAACAATACTTAGACAGTAATAGTAGCTTTTATAGAAGAAAGCTTTCCATCAGTAGATCACCAAGCTTCAAAAGGCAGCCTGCATCATCCTCCGTTTAGAGATGAGGAAACAAATCCAGGAGAATAAAGTGACTCATGCGCCATCCAGCAAGCTAAAAGCAAGACTAGATACAGAAACCTGGTATTCCCAGTGCCCCAGGTACTACGTTCTCAGGCTACTCTCCCAGCAAAGTAGCAGCTTGCTTTCTGTTCTCACAAATTATACTATCATCAGGATGCAACAAAGAGCTTTCTCTACAATTCAAACCTGTTCCAGTCACTGCTGTTGTATGCTCTGGCCCAGGCGTCCATTAATTTTGAAAAAGCAATTCATACAAGAAGTTTAAGAGCTAGTTTAGGACTGAAAACAAAGATGTAATATGGAGCAAATGCTAAAATAAACTGCAGTTGGGATCTTAAATCTAAGAGAAAAAACAGACCCAAAAAATAAGCTTAGGGTGAAAGAAAACGTACCTATATATTACAAATACCAATATTACAAATACCAATACATAGTTATAAATACAATATATTTTAGCATTTGCCCAATGAAGCAGGGCATCAAAAATTAACAATTGCCCTTACCATTTCAAGTGCAATCTTGCTTTCACGAGCAACATGCTACAGAAATTTTGTGCAGCACATTCAAAACTACTGTAGTTAAAATAAATTACATGTTTGGATTCAATTATCAGACCCTGATGAGTCATAGCCCTCATTTGGCATTTATTTAGCTGGGGGGGGGGTGGGGGGGTGGGGGTGTGGAATCTTGGAAGCCTCTAGCACCACAAAGAAAATTCAAAGGGAGGGTGAATTCAAGCATTTGAAAAAAATGAGAGGTGCATTAATCAGCAGGTTCAACCTCCCAACGGCACACAAAAAATTTATTGCTTGTCTCAGGCATCCTTCAATCTGACCTGCAAAGCAAGCAAATTTAAAGTAACATCCAGTACCTTACTAAGGCTCACAGGCTGTGAGCCAAAACAGTCTCCATTATTTGCATTTCCCACACACATATAGACAAGTGTCTTARCCACATCAAGGTCATTCAATACCAAGACTATTAAATTAAGTTTTTCTCTAAAATGAGGCCTCATTATCAAGACTAATTAAAGGATAACAAAACCTTCTGAACAGTTCCAATCCTCAGCAAAGGCTTATTCATGACTAGAGCATTCTTTAGAAATGAAGTTGATTAAAATTATTAAAAGCTGTTTTAGTCTCTGTGTTAAAGGTCTCCTGACAATCAGCACTAGAACTGTATAAAATTRCTATAATACATGATTTTTCTATTTGTACTTTCACCACATACTTTTTATTGATCTTCTGGACTCACTAGCTCCCTAATTTTGGCAATTATCCATCAATGTTTGGAAACCACAGTATATGGGAAAAAGGCATGATGTAATGCTCCGTTTTATCCCAGGAACGTTGGTTCCACAGGAGCAGAGTGTACCACTTAGAGAAGCTTATTCCTGCCATTAGCATTTTAGATTTCTGGTTCAGATATGTCAAAAACTTGCCAAATAGTTCTCATTGCTAGAACAGAAACAAGCACATTTCTTAGTGGCTCGTACAGTTAGTATTACCTAGACAGCACCAGACACACAAGCAATGCTTTGTGAACTCATCCGAGATCTGAATCTCCAAAGTGCCTGATAAAGTTAGCGGGGGAGCACAGATAATGGAAAGAATATAAGAAGGCCCACACTCCTCTCCAGAGAGAGACCTCTGTGGGTCTTAGACCTCAGGAATAAATTTCTGATATCCTATTTGCAGTCTGTATGTGGAATAGAAACTGTTCCGCTTTCTCCTTTTATCCATGACTCCACATAAAGAAACATCTCCACAGGCTTTCCCTGCTCCTCTGAATCTCCCCTTCCACCCATTACGCACAATGCAGAGATTTGCATCATGTGTTTGAAACGAGATTGAGCGCCCTAGACTGTAAAATCATTTTCAAGATGCAAAAAGCTAGGAAACTGTGACTACTTAGGTAAGCACTCCGGGTCTTATGAGTTTCTTCCATTTCAGTGTAAGAATGGATTATATGCGAGTGAGAAGTTTCTTTTGGTGCCATTGCAATTAACAAAGAACCTACAAAATCCCATTTGCCTGAACACAGYAAACGAGAATAACCAGCTCCTTCCTAGCTCAGTTGTCTCGCTCAGCCTTTGCCAGAAGCCCCACGCCCCAGAAAAGCTCCATCTCTACCTCCTCCCACGGCTGTGCTCACCACTCCGAGCTTCCTCATCGTTAGCTTTACTCATACGGGCAGACTCAGTCCCCAGGCTGCTGCCGTCAGTCCTCCCAGGATAATTTAATTTGCCTTGCTGTACATGTCCCCAGGCTTGAAACAGTAACTTCCCACCATTTCCACCATCACACGTGGGGTGAAATGGCCTCATCCATTCGGGCTGAAGTGGGAAGGGCTATCACGTCCATCTGCTTCAACCTGGTCTTTGCGAGGTGACTACCAGTACTGCCTTCTTCCTGCAGACCAGGTCTTGTTATTGCCAGCAGGACTATTGCTTATTGCTTCTCGGCAGGAAACGCAGGTGAAACATCCACGTCGCTGACAAGGATGTTTCCATGCTATGCGCATAGGGAAGCTGAAAGCAGCTGAAAATGTTGCAAGACAACCAATAATAAAAAATTTCATGCTGCATTTGTCAGACCCATTCAAGGGGATGGATGYGATCTGTTTTCCATAATTAGATGCTCCCATTTCCTGATCAAGAACTCAGGGATAAATCAATTTAATACTTGGAAATTACAGTTTTCACAAGAACCTGCATCAACAGAGTAACAGCAGTGGGGTTCTTAAGTACTAAACCTGCCAGTGAGCAGCGAAAATGCTAGAGACGGGAAGCTAATCCARAGCAGCAGGCACAGAGATATTAAAGAACAGCATGCCCAGACCTTTGTAAGGCACATGTACTCTGGTGACTATTTGCAAAAAGGTGCAAAGCTTCTAAAAAGAGATTTTTTTCACTTGTTCTCCTTGAGGAGATGTGGTTCCAATAATGAAAAGAGACTTCTTAAGGCTCTGAAGAATGTGGGAAAACCTAATTCTGTACCACCTTCTAGCGCGTGGAAACTCAATTGATYAATTTGCCACCCAGAATACTTTACATACAATGCATGTCGCTGGAACAGGCTCCTTTACTTCACCTTTTTCTTTTCTTCTGCTCTGCTGGGTCTCTCCCAACCTCACATAAACCTTTCTCTCTGCCTGTCCCTAGGTTTTAATTCTTTTGATGAACTTCTATCTCTTTGCCTAACACTGACCCGTCTTTCCCCCTTGGAGAAAAATATCCCATAGAGGTAAAATATAAAGAAGAAAAAAGAAAAAACAAAGGRTAGTAATAGGTTGTCACTGTAAAATGTATTTACCCCATTCTCCATGCTCTACATCAAGAAGTCACTCAAAGTCCAAGTCATCAATCATTTCTCCATTATTGCAAAACATATTATAATCCACTTGTATGCTTTGGCAATTTTAAGATTAAAATTACACTGTCAAGATGTTTTTATAGCTTTTACTTTTTTTTTTTTTTTTAAACTCGTGTTTTAATACCCTCTCACTAGGCTTGAAAAGTAAATGTCTTTCCCTATCGATTCTGTTCCTTCCCTTTGGCAAACATTGATTATTTTTTTTTCCCCTGAGTTACGAATAAATCAAAAATTAACATGTCTGTTTTGTCCCATAACAACAGTTTCTCAGTATCAATTGTGGCCCCCCTCTCAGCTTGCCAAAAACTTCATCATTCATGACTCAGCACTATAAAGGGTGACTAAGTACCCTTCACACAGCTACTTCTGCTACAAAGACTGAACAAACCAACCATCTGAGAGGGTACCATAAAAAATATTAGCTAGTGTTTGCTTCAGTTAAAAATCTGATTGCCTAAAGGACAAAGAAGTCTTTTTAAAAACCTGTGTGAGCTCCCAAGAAGTGGCAATATGACCTAGGAGAGCAGTACACCATCTGGTTTGCCAAGCCTTACTTGAGACTGTTCCGTGATCTTAAACATTAAGACTGATCTTAATTATGTTCTTATATTTAAGCATACAGAAGCGTCACACTGATCTCTTGACTGCTGTATGCGGAACAGAAGGAAAGCATTGAACAGAAGTATATACATATTCATACATGTAGATAGTTACAGTAGGGTCAAGTCCCCACCTGTAAAGTAACTGCAGCCACCCAGTGCTGTGGTCATCTGAATAAACCCCAGGACATTATAATAAAAGAACCCCACAATGCTTGTCCTTGCTGTAGTTGCCCACCAGAAACAAACAGGAGACTTTGGACAAGAAGAAAGGGTCAAACTAAAACTCCTAGAGTTCCTCTTCTGTCATGCACTAGTTTGCCACCWTTAATTTTCTACCACTGTTAAGCAACTTACTTTCTGGTTACATAGGAATCTGCAGTACTTTGACATTGTGGGGATATAGCTAACAAGTGAGGAAGGCAATTAAATTGTCCAGRTGTTTCTGAAGACTGAAAAGGCAGCAGAAATCCCTTACAAAAAAGCAAGGTGTTTTGTCATCAGTTGAATGCAATCTTTTGGATATCTGAGGAACCAGGCAGATAAGATTTGGAAGAAAAGGAGTAAGAAAAGAAAGTGGACATTAATGACAAGCAAAAAAGGGTCTCTCCAAAGTATCTCAAGAGGTAAAGGATGCTCTTTACCCCACACAACAGGAATGATTTGCCCTAAAAAAGGATGCAGCTCTTGAAAAGAGTAATTATACCCTGAATATCTGAAGATATCTCCATGGAAGTCAGAGTAGGGGAGGATCAGAGCCAACAGAGCGGGTGTGAACTCACCACAAACAACCATCAGAGGTGGTCTCCTTTAGAAGCACTCGTACAGACAGGTGGCAACTGTTGAAAATAAACCAGCGCACTGGGGTTTACACAGGTACGCAGACAGGCTAAGTCAAGCGTGGGGCAACGCAGCGTAGGAGAGGAGCTGGAAGACTGCCAGGAAGAAGGAAAAGAAAAAAAAGTGAAATAAGAGAGTTAAGAATAAGATAACAAACTTTCTGAAGAGGGAGTTCCTCTTGTTCCAAAGCAGATTGCTTACTGTGACCTCAGGCACCAGATAACTCCTGAAAAATAAGTTGTACGCAGACAGAAGGCAGTTCTGATGGCGATGCCAATATGACGGGCTCTCACTCGTTCTGAGGTGCTAAAGCTGTCCCACTGCACGTGCAGTAATTAGATATTCACGGGGACAATGAGACAGAGTGAGCATTGCTGCACAAGGTGCTCTATGAGCAATTGGGGAAAGCCTGAGCTTTATACACGAGCTGGGCTGGTATGGGCTGTCACAGACTGAGGTGCAAGTTGGGCTCCTAACTACGCAGCGGTGTCGAGACCTCAGAATTTCTGGCCCTGCCAGTAGGAAAGCGGAAACAAAGAGCCAAAGGAATTTCTTCACCCGAGGAAACACTCCTACTTCCACAGTTAGGCAAGAGCTGGGCAGGGATTTTAAAGCACTAAATTCTGGAGCTGAGTGCCTAATGAAGCACTTTGATGCCCAAATCTCTTCACAGTTTAGGTATTTAGGGGAGACAGACTCCATGTACTTCCAGGTTAAAGTTAAAGCCCTCAGAGATCACAGGACGTGACCATCAGTCACTTTTAAATACAGGGATGAACTTTATCTGTTACAACCTCAAACAGCCACCAGAATCCTGTTAGAAATGCCAGAGACAGACTCACTCTATCCACTGTCTCCCTCAAACTGTCTGTGGCTTGGTTCAATATGGGAAACAGATCACATCCGTCTGTAATTATCTGTAACTGTGTAAAAAGTACTGTTCTCACCTGGCTAAGCACAAAGCAATAATTCAAGCCAAAAAAAAAAAGTGTTTTCACTGGTCACTGCATAAAACAATTTCTTTAACTTGAATAAATATGGTGCCAGACTGCCAAAGCATGTCTGCCACGGAGCCCAGAATCCTTTCAGAAGATATTAGACAGGCACTTCAAGATGTTTATACAACACTTCACACTGTCTTGAGGTAAGAGACTCGAAGCCAATACAAATGCTTTTCAGACAGTGAACAGAAAAAAAAAAGAACCCAAAACACAAAATGCCGGAGGGAATAAAAACAGTGCCAGCATCACTGGTCACTAGCTTGCCTGCTGTTAAGGAAGACATACTCACGCATTTTGTGCTGCACTYCACCTCTCCCTGGGATTTCAGAGCATTTCACTCCCTGGGGCAGCTAGGATTTTGAGATGTTTTACATCAGTATTTTCAGATTTTATTTTTTATTTCTTCACTGCTCTTTCACCAAAACCAATATGCTTTTCATCACCCACAGCAGCTCAGCTAGCAAATTCTTCACAKAAGTAACCACTGACAGGTATCACTGAGAAGCCAAGAAAGAAAACAAAGGTATGTGGAAAATGGGCTTGAAGTATGAAATATTAGACAAATATACTAAAGGCTAGTGAAAAAAATCCAACTAAACACTAGTTTGTGGCCTTCACTTTAGACATGGAGGATAAGCAGTGGTCAATTAGTGCCCCAATATTTCAGCAAATCAAAGATCTTCCTCATCAGACAACATGGGAGGTTTTACACAGACTGTCAGTCCACAGGACAGCGTTCCACTTCTTTTAGACAAAAGTCCACTGCCTCTCCAACCACCTTTCAACTTCACAACAGGCACGTSCTTAACTCTGAGCGGTTACACTGTGGGTAGAAGTGCTGAAATGAAAGGACTATACAAGGAATAAGGACACTCAAGCAGAAGTTTGGAAAAGTGAGCAAAGCCGCCACGGTGAAAAGTAACAGCAAAGCCCGAGATGAGCTGGGCATCAGGGCAGACTCTGATCTCGAGTGCCCTGACACATACATTCCCCAAGAAATGCCTGCTTTGGAATTGCTCTGCATTGACTGCAAAGACCACATAACCTTCCTCTAAATTACGCCAGATTGGTTTGGAGCTTTATGTGAAAGCACAATCTTTGCACGTGTGTGTCTCTTTCTGCCTCTCTGCCACAATCACACGTAAACCTATTTGTTGATGGCAATCCACTTGGACAGAGGTCTTCAAGGTTACTAAATCCCTCAAATTTCATGAAAGAGAGACAATCCAGTAGAGGAAAAAAGATGTTATGGTGAATAAAGACGGTAAGACATCAGTGTGAGCTCAGYCCTTATTAATCATCAAGAAATCTTCATGGGAAAGACTCGTTTTGTGTGCCCTAATTGCAAAAAAAGCATCTCTCAAACTCCACAGTTATTAGACATGAGAAATTCCACTTCTTGTTCACATTTTTTTAATGCTGCTATGAATCCTCCAGAGCTCACTCTTAGTTATAAACTCAGTTAAAGCTCTTCCCATGACCAAAATATTCTCTCTCCCAAACTCATCCCCACTTTTTGTGAATTTTCTGATGTCTTATAAAGCTCTACCTCACTACTGTAGCTTTAGAATAATTTAGTTAAAAAGCCAATCAACCATGAGACACAAAGCCATAGGAAACGAGTTTTCATTAGTTCTGCTAGTCACAAAAGTACTTGTTTATTATTACAGAAGCAGCTGGAATATATTTGGTTTCTGCACAATGTCTCTCAAATTTTACTCTCAAAACCAAGAACAGCTGGGACATAAGATTACTGACAGTTGCCTGTAACATTATTAAAAAAAAAGGATAGCATCACAAGATAAAGCCCCAATCTGTCAAGGAAGAGCACACTAGGGTAAGGCAAGAAATCTGCCAAAAAACAAGCTGTATTGTTGCAATCTTTACTGGTGATCTAGAAAAAGAAATAAAGACATGTTAATGAAAGCAGGCAGGTGATGAGAGCCGGGGGCATGCTATCAACAACAGAAAAATCCAGAGGAATCTAACAGCAGAGCAAGGAAAATGCTGTGAGAAAATGTCCCAAGTTATCACTCATCTTAAAAATGAACTCCCTTTAACCTGGCTCTCCACAATGTGGATGTTAAATGTTTGAGCTTTGCATGCAAGACTACCTGTCCACACTCTGCTATCCGAATCTGAAGCAGTCTGTTCTACAGTACAGCATAATACAACGAGATAAAAGAGCTTTCCAACCCCCTTCCATAAGCCTGATGCATCAGCAATTTAACCAGGGCAGAGGGCAAGCAGTAGCAAAAACTTCATTACCAGACAGTCAAAAACTGGCTCTGCAAGAACAAAGTCAATATAGAATATAGCTCATCAAGGGCCAGAGACAGCCTGCATTGACTGAATAGTCTCTTCAGAGAGGAGGATGATGATCCACTGCAAAGCCACCAGTCGGGACTTGCTTAATGCCCTGCTCCAGATCTCTGCAAAGCACTGAACAAGTCATCTCGGCACATAGTCTTGCATTAGATACAGACATCTAACTCCCTTTCAAGTCAACTAAAATGAAAGAGTTGAGTACTTCAGAAGTTCTCTCCATATTCAGATCCTCATCTGTGAAAGGGTCAGGTAATGAGAGACTGCAGGAAGGACCAAGACATTCAAACTGACAGCAGTAGATGGCTGGGGCTCGCTGTACGCCTGGGGCTCCGAGGTTTGGTGGAAGGGCTTTCCTAGCTTCTCTAGCAACACAGACACAAAGCGAACAGTGGGAGAACTTCTGGAGCAGATAAACTAGGAAAAGCAAGAGACACCACTTAATGCTGACATACATAAGCAACCTTGCAAGGAAAAACATGATTTTGCTGTTTCACTGGGGAAGATGTCTTAATTGAGGAATTCACGTCTGCCACATTCCATCTTCAGGTAGATGATGCTTCTAGCAGTGGAAACTGGCCATGTAAGAGACAAGGGATTATTACAGGTAAGATTTTTTCCCAGGGATCTAAAGGTATGTCACAACCTGAGGTGGCTACAAAAGGCTAACTGAGAAAAGCCCAGTCTAAAGGGAACCACTTAGCAGTGATGAAATCTGCCAGGTAATATCATTGCTGTCATATGCAGTAATAACCAATATGATCTAAATATCCTGAGGACAAACTAGCCGGTGAGGACACCGCTAGCAAGGAAATCATAGAATATGTCAAGTTGGAAGGGACCCATAAGGATCATCAAGTCCAACTCCCCACTCCTCGCAGGACTATCTAAAACTAAACCATATGACTAAGAGCGTCATCCAGACACTCCTTGAACTCTGACAGGCTTGGTGCCATGACCACTTCCCTGGGGAGCCTGTTCCAGTGACCGACCACCCTCTCAGCGAAGAGCCTTTTCCTAATGTCCAATCTGAACATCCCCTGATGCAGCTTCATTCCATTTCCTCATATCCTATCGCTGGTCACCAGAGAGGAGATCAGCACCTCCCGCTCCTCTGCCCCCCTTGAGGAAGTTGTAGGCTGCAGTGAGGTCACCCCTCAGCCTTCTCTTCTCCAAGGTGAACAAGCCAAGTGACCTCAGCCGCTCCTCAGGAGTCTTGCACTCAAGGTCTTTCACCGTCTTGGTCGCCCTCCTCTGGACACACTCTAATAGTCTGATGTCCTTCTTAGTGAGAGTCACCCAAAACTGCACACAGTACTCRAGGTGGGGCCCCACCAGTGCAGTGCAGAGCGGGACAATCCCCTCCCTCAACCAGCTAGCTATGCTGTGCTTGATGCACCACAGGACACGCTTGGCCCTTTTGGCTGCTGGGGCATATTGTTGACTCATATTCAACTTGCCATCAACCCAAACCCCCAGATATATTTCCACAGGGCTGCTCTCCAGCCTCTCGTCCCCCTGTTTGTATGTATAACCAGGACTACCCCATCCCAGGTCAAGAATCTGGCACTTGTGTTAAATTTCATACGGTTGGTGATTGCTCAGCTCTCTAGCCTATCCATCTCTCTCTGTGGTGTCTCTACTCTTGAGGGAGTCCACAGCTCCTCCTAGTTTAGCACCGTTGGCAAACTTACTCAATGTACATTCAATTCCTGCATCCAGATCATTTATAAAAACATTAAAGAGCACTGGCCCTAAAATTGAGCCCTGGAGAACTCCGCTGGTGACTGGCCACCAGTCTGATGCCACCATCACAGTGAGATGACTCCTCCAGCTCTGGGCCCCATTGAACATAGCTTTCTAGGAACTTTTAGAAATCACCTTGACATCTTTCATCCCATGGTCAAGCTGTATGTCTGTCCCTTGCTTCTGAATCTTACCTCTGACAGCAATGACTCAGTTTGCTTTTATTGGGCAAGTCAGCTGTGCCCAGCTTTACCTGTCTACAAAGCCACGAGCCAGATAGAGCTCCACAACACAGCTCCCACCTTAGAGGGGATGGGGAGAGAAGAGATCAGAGAGCAAAGAAAGTGGCATCAGTGGGCAGTGGAGGGAAGCATACCATAGCTTCCTGGAGCTTCACCTTCTCTCCCCAGCCACAGAAAATAGGCAGAAACACAGATACGTTTGTCGTTTGGTGGGATTTGGGGAGGGTGTTTAAAAGTGAAGCCACCACATTATATTATGTCTTGGTAGAATTGCCTAAACTCAAAAAACAGCCTAGGAAAAATGTTTATTCTTATTAAAACTGGGAAGTACAAGCTACTCTTCATCTTCATCCAACAGAAGCTARTAGCTATGGTGCTTAAGTAGGGGGGCTGTTCTTCATACTGTTTTCTTCTCTGAACAACTGGTGTTGGTTTTCTCTGCCAAAATAGTAGACTAATTAATGATTTTTACAGGACTATCCTACAGAAAAAAAAGCAGTAGGGAAAGGAAATGCCTTGGACGATAAACATCTACAGCTCTCCAAAAAACCTGGACAGCTTTGTGTCTATAGAGTCCCAACATCCCATACCTGCAAATGAACTTTCTATTCCTATATCACATGAGACAAAGGAAGCTATTGCTTCCCTTTTACAGATGAGAAATGAAGCAGTGACTTATTCCTAGAGGGACTGGTGAGAGCTCATACCTGAAATGCATTTTGCTGCGGGGCAGTCTGGCAGGACTATGAAGAGCAGAGAAAAAAAAATAAAGCCATCACTTTGAAAAATCCACTGAGCTCACAACAGTGGCATGGAATAACTCAGCAAGCCTGGGGACAGCAGGCAAAACGAGGCAGACTTGAAAAGAGAAGAACTAGGAGGGACAGCAGTTGCGACCACGAGCAGCTAAAACTTACAGATCCAGATTTTTGGACTTTTGCAAAACAGCAGCACTGGTTTTGCACAGAAGTTAAGGCATCTCCTGCTCTGTCTTCCACAATCTACAGAAAAAAGGATTGGCCGAATATTCCTACYGCTGAGTCATCCCTTCCAGTACTAGTCACAGCCCTTGTCTCACCAGGAGCTCAAGCATCGGAAATTAAGACTAGAAGCCTCTCTCGTGCATTTAGCTCGTCTCAAGACAGGAGGAGGATTCTGGACAGTGAAGTAGGGATTCCTTTTACTGTCAATAAAATATATACCCTCCATTTGGGCAATAATAAATACCTCCAGTTATGACTGCCTGAACTACTTTTGTAGCTTATGACCAGACCTTTATCCTTACTGAACAGAAAACATGATACCTTTATAGCCCCTCTAATAAAGTTAAACCATGATAAACACAAGGGGTCTGCTTGACGAATRCAGAGTTCGCAGGTGGTACGAGCAGCAGGAATTATGTGGGCCAAAGCATCAGGCCTTGAAGATAACCAAGTGGCCTGAAGTCACCCGAGCCTCGTGGCTGCAGGCTGGGCTGTAAGCACCAGCCCCGTCTGCCTCCCTCGCTGTTGGGCAAGCTGTCTCACCCGCAGCACGCTCACCTTCCGGATCCAAGTTACACAGAGGAAAGCAAAGTTACCAAATAAAAACCAGTCTGTCAAAGTGTGTTGTCTCTGGTTTGGTTCAGTGTTTTTCTGCCTTCTCCTCCTTCCCCTGCTTCAGAGAAGACCAAGATTGCAGTTAAATTCTGTGTCTTTCAGACAAAGAGGAAACTTAATTGCAGTCTTCAGGAGACTGAATTTCTATTGAATGAGATAATGAAGCATAACCAATTGCATTTCGGTGCCAGGGCTCAGAAGGCAATTTCCTAAGAAGCAGAGGTGCGGAGCAATCTCCTCAGCAGAGTGATTCACTGAAACACAGCAACTGGCAGACAGAGACAATCAGCCCCAGATAGAAGACTTTCACGGATGACAGTAAGAGGAGCTTGAAAAAGGCTCCAGCTCAGGTAAACTGGGAAAGACAAATCACCCTGGCCAGCTAATTAACAGAAATTATTACTAGAATTAGCAATATACATGTATAGGACCTTCCCTATGAACGCTGAAGCAAACATATTTACTGTTAACATAAAACCACTGAATTAGTCATGCAGTCTCTAAGTACCCCCCCGCTGTCAGCAGTGCCCAGATTCAACAAAACAAGATGCTGCTCGGGACAGAAATGTATAACTCTAGCCCTGAATAAATGGATTSTTAAAATGCTTACTAAATCACTACACAATAACTAGTGCTATATCACAGGAAGCCTCATTTCTACTGCTAGAAAAGACCAGCTGAACAGCTTTATTTTTCAATGTATTTTTGGAATGTGCTTCTTCTATAAGCTTAAATGATGGTGTTGAGTCATAAGCTCTGGGATTCATCTATTGAGCCCATGCTCAGGTATCTGGAATGCAAAAGGCTGGGAAAGAGAGATACGAGCTTTTGGTCCTTTACCAACTCAGTATGTCCTATATTCCACCAAGTGTTTCCCTCCTCCAAAAGGAACTTGCAGAATAACTTATGCAATCCATAGAAATACCCCTTTATCTTATGTATTGCTGCACAAACACCTGACATACTGGAAAATCCAAACTGAGCTCTGCAAAGATATCTGACCTCCCACAGGAAACCAATTCTTTCATCATTGGTGAACGAAATAYAGTTCTTCATTCAACAGAGCCAACTCCAAGTTGCGAGAATTCAGTGGCTCTATCACTCAGGATCACATGCCCACTTAAATACCAGATGAGCCAGATGTTTGGGAATGAAATCAAGAGCAGAACCAGCACTGACAAACTTCTATGAGCTTGTAAAGAACCAGTCAACCTACCAGCTAAATGAGATGGTCACTTCACGAATACCCACCACATTTAGGTTCATCTGACACCCCACCCCCCAAAAAAAAAAAAAAAAGTTCCTTGGCTGAAAGTAGAATGGACTACAGGAGAAAGAATTCACATTCTTCTAGACAGCTGTAGATAGTGCTGGGTCACATACCCTGCTCTTAAAACAGCAGAGTGGGAAGAGGAGCAGAAAGGAAGACCTGACCACATTTTCTGTCCTTCTCTGTACTGATTTGTTTCAGACACTTGATTGTACAGGACAGAATTTGACAGAGCAGAGTCTCAGACAGGAACTCCTCAGACCGACATGATCTGGAGAAGATTTAAATTAGGGAAGAAATTGTACAGCCTTGGTCTCAGCTGTGAGACCTCAGACATAGTGTCCATCATCCAGTAAAGACACTTATAAAATGTAGTGTCAGTTAGTGAATGTCAGRAAGAAAGGCCTTAGGATTTGTAGCAAGAGCCAATTAAACAGTTCCCATCTTGACTCTGAGCATCCGAGACTGCAGCCAGAGGAGAGTGTCTAACCACGTCCCCCTAAAACAAAATGCGTGAAGCAAAATACTCGATTACTCTAACTTCACTGTTCTAACAGGAAAACCACTGGATTAAGATGTACAGAAGTTCACAGTTCCTTCCAACCAATTAAACATCTAAATCAAGACCTTAAACCAAGAACTACATATCTCAATACTCCTGGGYTCTGGGGAGTTTCTGTTACGGATCTTGGCTGGTTTAGCTGTACAGATTTAGTACAGAGTGGCTACACAGAGCAAAAGATGGATCAAGACCACACAGTGCTGTCATTAGCAAGTTCCCAAGCAATTTAGTTCCTCTGCTCTTTTTAGCCAGTGCTTTTTTCAAGACAGAACAGAGTTTCTAGACAGCATTATTTCATATGCCACAAAGTACTGGGGTTTTTTTAATGAATTAGAAAAACAGAGCTTACTGTCACTAATACTTTGCACACTACAAGGGGTAACTAACATCACAGCCTGCGAAATGCCATGTGCTTGCAGTGACATCTGTGGAGGATAGAAATGTGCCAAATTCCAGTGTCATGGGTGAAAAGTGACATTAACAAGGATTGAGGCTTTGTATCTTTGCACCCATGCCTCACCCACAAACAAACAGTGCAAATACTTACCATGCTGCTGCCTTGGCACAAAAGCCTACCTTTGCCCTGCAAGTGGCCATGGGCCAAAGTCAGCTTTCAAAGGCCCTCCAGTGCTGGCATAAGCATGCTTCCACTGAAATAAATGGGARTTTCCTCACTGAGCTAACGAGAGGAGACCCTGGCCAATACCAGTCCCATCTGTACTGAGTATAAACCACCATTCTAACAAAGTAGAAAATCCATTCATACACAAAACAAATGATTATTCAGCACAGCTACACATGATACTGAGTCCAGTAGCATTATCAGCTATATAACAGTCATGAGCAGAGAAAACAGCATTCTTGCAGGTCTATACGGAATCTGAACAAGCAAACGGCACATTATTTATTACCAGTCCCTGAGCAACTCAGTCCCTTAATAGATGCCTCCTAGTTTTCATTTCTCAAAGATCTCAGCTATTGTTTATCTGTCATCCCCATCTGCTAAAACACTAGTCTGCTTCCCCCAGCTTTGACTGAGAATGTTGCAACTTCTAATTTCCCTTCTCAGAGCCCATTTTCTAATTGGATGGCTCATTCCCCAGCATAATCATTTTACAGGGAACCAAAGCATGATTTAATCTGTCAGGTTCCTTAAGATATATTAAGGAATCTCTGCATTCCCAGAGGGTCAAAAATCTTAAACTGTTGATTGCTGAGAGTATTTGCAATAGGCAGAAGACTGGAGTATATTTGCTTTGTTCCATGTATTCTTTCCCTAGGCATCCTCTTTTGGCCGCAGTCAGAGACAGATTGCTGTGCTAAATGGAAAATAAGACCTGTGTGGAAGTATTTATGTTCTGCAATGGATCTGAAATGAAAGGCAACACGTACATGTTCACTTATATTACTAGTCTCCTGCAATGCCCAGGTGCACCCTTTATTTTATCCTTCCAATCTGTTCATAGATGCTGTATTTTCAATGCATCAAAGTAATCGAGACAGAATTGTCACATATTAATATAAACCTAAATGATAATTCAAGATTACACAAGGCAAGCATCAGAAAATAGCATTAAAGCTGTAAACTTGCCCAAACCAATTACTTGTTTCTCCTTCCACTGAAATTAATATAACAGTTCATCAACAGTATTTAGGAAACAAAATTATATCAGCATGATTATTCCCCTTCTCCATTTTCAAATTTTCTTTACCTAAACAGGTAGTGAAAAGCAAAGTCAAATCTGTCCAAAGATCTCTAGGAAATCTCCTCTATAGGAGATGCCATGCAATACTTGTCAACTCTCACCGTTTCACAGCCAATAACTGCTTCAGCAAGAAATTCTCAGTCATGCAACATCATCATTTCATCCTGGCTGAGTTCCCTTTGCTGTCCTTATCTCCAACTGCTGAACCTGCCTCACCTTTTCAGAATCTATTTATATCAAATGCCAGCGAGGTAGCAGGGATTGTCAGCTCCCACCTGAGTGGGACACAGGTCTGCAGAGACAGAGGACATCATTTTAGSAATATGAAAGGAAAATAGCTTTCTTCTTCCAGAAAAAAAAAAAAAGGCAACAAGAAAGCCTTTATATTAATGGGTAAGCCAAAGCAAGGAATAGTTGTTTATGYAAGGGAATGATACACCCAGGGAATACTTCTGCTGCACTGCAAGGAAGCTTTAAGATGGCGAGTGTGCTGCAGCAARCCTGCATATATACAGCATGGGCCCAGGCCAGACCAAGCCCTTTTATTCCTTTTATTAGTGAAAATTAATAGAAGGATGAGCAATATACAGACTCAAAGCATCTAGGTAAGGAAAAAAAAGGAAAAAAATAAAGAAAAAAATCAGCTAAGGGGATTGGTTTTGCCTAACATGCTAAAGGGGAAGCTATGTTAATACCTCCAATAACCTGAAGGACAGGAGACAGCAGTACCCACACACTCTCTCCCCTCGGGTTTGTGCCAGGCCAACTTAGTTTCCCTCAGAGAGTGCCCCGACTCAGTTTCCCTTCTGATACTGCCTATTTGAGGAAAATCAGGAAAGCCTCCAAATGGACCAAAGCTCCAGCAGCTGTAGGCTGTCCCCTGCTCTGAACAGCGTGATCCCCACCAGTGCCTCTCCCCATGTTGCAGCTTTGGCAGGCTACTCCCCCTCCCATCACTTCCCACCCTCGGGCTCCAGACACAGAAGTGAACTGTCATCCACTTAGTTTTACCCAACAATGGCCCTAACCCTCTCTAGGTCCCCCACCTGAGCTATGCCCCTTGCTGAAGTACTCCAGAAAATCACAGCAGGACCCCTTGCTACCTACTTTCTATGATTTAAGAACTCACTCATGAATAGAAAACACAAGGAAGCATCKGTGAAAAGATAAAAAAAAAACCATGGAGGAGACAGACCCAGATCCTGGGCAGCAAGAAGTAACAGGCAGATGTGTGGTGGACAAAACAGTGTTCTGGTAATGCAAAAGTCACTGATGAACTCTAAATCGGCAAAAGAAACTGCTCCTGACAGCTTTACTATATGGCACGGACCAGGAAAACCACTCTGCGTCTGTGCACACCCTCCCTCCCCTTGCAGGTCCGGCACCATCAGCAGCAGGAGCTCAGCTCTCTTCCAGCACATTGCAGCTCCRTTACTCTACATCTGAGCTAGGTATTCAAGAATATTTAAACTGCTCTTGGATCTAGCACAGACATGATGCCAGGAAGCTCTATCAGGAAACAATTTTGAAGTGTGGTCTGCTCAGTCATTAGGGGATTTCAAATTTTTTTTCCTAGTTAAACCAAACAGTAGCAGTTTAATCTTGAAATTCAAAACCAGGCAGCTTTACCTCCCAGAGAGAGAGATAGGAAAGACCTCACTAAGGACACCATTCCTTAGGGAATCATTCAATACATGCACTAATATTTTTCCCTTTCCTTCCCTACTGTCCAACAACTTTGCTGCCCAATTTTAGTAGGAGTTAGTGTTACATTGATTTTCCATTCCTTTCTGTTTGTCTTCATGGGCTACAGTGTTAACAACAGTAACAAAAATAAGCAGTTGATCTCCCTATTCCACTTGTATTCTACTAAAATCCATCAGAATTTATGAATTTGTGAGCTGTAATTGGCTACAAAAACATGGGGAGAAAACAGTGATATGCAATGTTAATTTTTCTTGTCCTAGAATACAGGAACTGCACTGCAAGTAAGCAAACAATTCTAGGGAAATCTCTCCTGCATTAACAAGAAAGATTCACTACCTTATTACTAACAATCCCAAAGCATAATTCACATTCATGTTCACATATCTGCCAGGAATATTCAGTTATTCTTTAATAACAAAAAGTCAGTCAGCTGCTCCGGCTTTTCTCCCTAATTATGAAAAATGTGGTCCTTCTAATTGTGAATTATAATGAAAGCACCGCCCGGGGCTGTTCAAGTTCGTCTCTTTCTACACATGAATTGTCCTTGAAGAAATGCGAGGTAGCTAACGGATCAACTTGTGAAAAATCTTCACAGGTAAGTACCTAGAGAACACATTTGCATGTGTCCTTGAGGCATACCATAACGTCGCATTTCAATGAGAAATCTATGTTTGCAACCTTYGCTGATGAGGTAGTATAATGCATTTTAGTACATATTCTGCCCTAGTCACTCCTCCTTAATATCAACAGGAAACACTCACTACAGATATTCTATTTACACGTTCTAAAGCATTTAACTCCTCCATACATGCTGCAGTGCATTAGGGGAACATCCAAAGGCTGCAGTCAGTCTTATCACAGCCTGCTGTTGGAAAAGCTCTCTTTGTATTAAGTGACTTATAAAGTACAGACAGCTTCATGCTGCTGCTGCTTTGTACTGGGCAAAGCTTCACACTTGGCATTTATCTATAGCACCAGAAACCACAGCACTGGCCTGAAACATTGATGAGTTTTACATCCATGACTGAACACCATGGTCTTTTCTCCATCAAAAGCTAAAAGTAAGTTTTACATGAATTAACTTCAAGGGGACCAAAGTCTACCCTAAATTCAAGCTAATTACACTTCACAGCACTTTCATGCAGTGAATCTGAAGGTTTCTTAAAAGTCTTGGGCCTGATACTGAAGTCATCTGCGTAAAGAACCACTACTGCCACAAAGGACAGTTCAAAGCAGGACACACACCCTTGAAGTGAACATCCAGCAGGTCACCACAGCCACCAGTGAAATGCAGCTGTATTGGGGATAGGGGGGATGAAGATGGGACAGACACACACGGCATGCAATTGCCAACACAAAGAAAAAAAAAAAAAAGAAAAAATGAAGAATGTTGTATTTGTATTTAATTACACAGAGGAATAATTTCACTATACACAAAGGATAAAGTATCTATTCTTGCAAGACCTACTGTGCCAGTTTACATAAGCCACAAGTGGGCAAAACCTCTTGCCACACAGCTGTTCCATCATCCTGTGCTGCCTTGCACAGTGGTAGGAAAACTATTCCAGGGGAAAGCTCATCCCAAACCGATACACCAGAGCCCAGGAAAACATCCAGGGGATGTCCACTTAATACAGCATAGATCCAAGAGGGCCAAAACRCATACAATCACATTCACGCACTGCTGAATCCAAGTTCTCTAGATTCTTGCCAAAAAACATTTGTTCAGCCTCTTGCCAGAATTTGTTAGTGCAGCTTCAGCACGGTACCTGCTACAGCCATATGACTTTTGGTTGGCACGAAGCCCAGAGGAGCTCCCATCCACCCCAGGTTTCTCCCTCGCAGTACATTTATCAGCACAGTTGGCACGTCATAAAAACAATTTCCAAGTTCGTGTTGCTTTAACTTCACCTCATATTTCAGTGACCCAGCAGATATGCTCTGCCATGTTGGAGAGATGAGTCTCATCTTCCTCTGCCTCATTCCTTCCATGAGGATTTTTCCCTCTGCAACACAGCTGCGATATTCACCCCTGGCAGTCACGTGAAGCTGCTCACTTCACCTACAGAAAAGTCTCCGGGCAGAGTGACAAGAAGAATGTGTCRTTTAGTCTCAACGCTAATCATCTAAGGAAAAAGAGGCACCTGAAGAGCCATCCCTTTCTGCAACAAGGTACTTATTTCTACAGGGGCTCAAATACAAGTGCTCAACTGGGATGACCCCACTTCTTTTGCCAAATCATAGCCTAGGACAATATAGCTTCAGGCACTCGGAGAGATCTGGATTTTTGCTTGTGTTTGATTTTGGTTCGTTTCTGACACGGGTTCATGCTCCCAGAAGCAGGTAATTTCACAAGCCCTTCTACCAGATAGTAAGTAAATACATTATGGTTCTGCATGAAGGAACCGCAATATATACTGAAAATCAATGCCTGCATAATTCCGAGGGAAAGAACTTCAGGATATAATTTTACTTCTATATCTTATGTACTTACATGCTCTCACTGGGTACCAATAAAAGCTTAACAGCATTCAGTTTGAATACAGCTCTGCTACGGGTATGTACATTTGACAAAAAGCGTACTATTAAAGCAGCTTTGATCTATTCACTGCATGGCCTATCCCTATTTTCTGTTTAGGGAACAAAGACTGGAGTCATAATCATAGAAAATTACGGTCAACAGATTTGAAAAATACAACCAACCGTGGGATACCAAGCGAGAAGCCTRTGGCTGGCACAGGAAAGCAGTACCTCTGAAAAGCCACCGGATTCTCCCCCTTTCTGTTCTATCTTGAAAGAGTAGCCAGTCCCCATGATGGTGTTGGCCTGTTGGACCACAGCAAGGACCCTTGAGAGGGCCCCCCCAGATAATAGAGTTTCTGTGCAGTAGAGAAGAAAAAGACCAAGACAAGCAAGTGCAGAAGGGCAGAGAAGAGCAGCAGGGTCCTGAGCAACGCTTCGGCTGCGACACAGGAGCACACAGACCTTGCTGCCCAGCAGCTCTGCAAGACGAAAACCCAGGGACAGCACTACGGACAGTCAAGCAGCAGCCAGCCATGACCCCACAAACATCCCTCTGGGTGTAAGGTGTGTTACAACCCACTTTGCTATTATACAGTTTTGTTGTAGATRTTTCARAACAGGGAACGCAAAGCTCGGTTTCCCTGCCTAGGGTTATCTGTAAGCAGCCGAGGTCAGTCATTTTTCCCAGKAAGCATTTGCTTGATAGATCTTTTATTTCCAAAAAGATTCAAAAGCTTTGTCTTCAGCTTCGAAGACACTAAACAAGCAGCATAAGATTACGTATACGGCTTATGCAGCTTAACAAGACTATGTACCCATCAGCCATCGTTCACAGCGGATGTTAGTTTAGATGCAGTAGTGAAAATATCTCACTGAAGGCTGAAAGAATGAAAAGCAATCTCTGCAGTCACATATTGCCCGCAAATCAATGCACCAGTCAGACTTAAGGAGAGAGACTTACACCTCCAGAATGAAAGGTGGTCCAATTTTGGTATTTTTGATATTTGATATGGGTTTTACTGTGATGAACTGAAGACTGATGCAAAAACTCGTATGTTTTCACTGTAACTGATGCAAGAACCGTAGCAYGCTACTGGGTTACAGCCCAGTTTCGCACAATAACATGTAATATCTGGAATGTGCCGTAACATCCCAGAGGATATTGCACAGAATTTATCCATAAAACCCTGAAATAAGAGAATTTTTTGTAAAAAAAGAAAAAAAAAAAGGCACACACAACAATTTAACAGGTCAATATTTTTTTTAGAAGCCTTAGTTAAAAATACATCATTTTCTTTAAAATGACAAACTATGACYATCTTTCACATTCTTCTAACAGAAAACAACTGCTGCCACCTCATAAGTTTTGCACAAAAGCCTTTGAAATCTCTGTTTGGCACACWCTGAACACCAGGCAGTTTTAAATATCTCGTCAACTAGGAAATACAGGTGGCAAAAGAGGGTTGATTGAGAACAGAGATTGAACTGTAACTCTGAACAGTTTCTCCTGTGAAGGAGACAGAAGAACAAATKGCAATACAGTTCACATAAGTGAAGCTGTATAATTGCAAAATGCAATCTCTCTCCGTGGATAAGAACGAACTTTCCCTATCAATATTTATAARCTTGGTATTTCAAAATCTCATTAGAACATGTCTGATATCTCACAGGTTGTGTAGAAAATAAAAAATAATGGCATATTTGCCACAGCTTCTGACAAATGCCAGCTTCTTTTTAAACAAACACCATCCTGCATCCACTACCCTGTGCTCACTGAACGCTCCATCTGATGTTCTGCTTTAGGGGGTGTTTGTTGCTGTGTGTAGCAGAGCATGTCACAGTAAARTTTATGCTTGGAAAAAGTCAAGCCTGCCTAACATATGTTGTTCTTCAACCTAGTAGAAATAAATATTTTAGTTACTTCCCCTCTTCTACAGTCAGGCTGATGTTTTTGTTCTGCTTCTAGCCACAGTCTTTTCCTTTGGGCCTCTTTCTCATTTACACAATTTGATAAAATAAACAGACTCTTCCAAATAACTTTGCTTTGGATGGAGAGCTTGGTTAGCATTTCCTCCCCTTTAGTGCAAGATCTCCAAAGCCACCGAGGAGACCAAAAAAAAAAACCACACACAACAAAAAAATAACCACCCCAAAACACAGTTGAAACAAGCATCCAAACATTCGTGCAACTGGGAAAAAAAAAAAATGGAATTCTTCAAATCCATAGTAGCTTCAGAGGCAGATGACAGATTCATGCACGGGAAKTGTACACAAGTGTATGCATGCCTTTGCACATACAATCAACAGTGCAGGATCAAAATACCCTGGCTTACATATTTGCATTAATTCAAGTGCAAATATAATGATCCAATAACAYGCACAAGCAACATCCTTGCACAAGCAGTTGGTCTTTACCCTCTATTATTCTCTTTATAACAAAATCATTTTTAAAGCTCATTTTGAGCTGTAAGAGTGACACCAACAGAGACTAGATTAAAGCCACTAGAATTCTGAAAATCCTGCATTATTAAGGTAGATATATCAACAGAAACAGCACCTAATGATACATATCTGTATGTTATCACTCTTCCTTGAGCAGATCAGAATGAAAGCAAGTGTTGCACATCATTCAACATGAGGATATGGCCCAGTGTGTTAAAACCTGGGCAGGAACCATAATGAGAATAAGGGAGCTTTTATAATAAAAAAGTGTTTACAACAAGAAATTCCATGTTGAACTATTCCACTGTTAAAACATAAATCTCAACACAGCTTTACATTTTCAAGTTCATTCTAAAACCTGATCCCGGCTCTGCTAAACACCAGGAGCTCCCACTTGGATCTCCATGATTTCTTASTATAAAACATAATCCTCTCCCAACCTTAAACAACAAATATATTATTTTGACCACTATATTATACACGTTAATATTCCTCTGGTACCTCAGTGTCCTCAGCAAATGTGAATAAAAGGAACAGCCGCCTACACAGAGACTGAGCATTTATATCCCCACCTCTTTGCAGCAGAAAGCGGGCACATTCCCAAGCTGGGAACAGGCAGGAAATACTGAGCTTCCCAATGCCAAGAGCTCTGTTCTTGTTCAGTGCCGCCAAAACAAAATCTCTAAGGCAAGTGTGTCTCTCCTCCAAAGAAAAAGAGATCCTGAAAATTCAATTTTAATTTCAGTCTTTATAGAGGCATCTTTTTTAACCTCTCAAGAATTTTCAACTTTTTTCAAATCAGTTTTAAACATTTTCTGCACCAAGTTAAAAAAATACAGTACCTTTGTGTTTCTTACSTATAGGCAGTAAGACTAAAAGTTAAACAGGTTCACAGTTAAACTGCAGGAGTTGACAACAACTTTAAAACAACCTGCCCCATAATAACAAGCCACCTTTGTGGACACCATGTAGGTACCCTGGATGAACAGGATGGAAATGCTGCAAAGGACAACTGGCTACTTACAGCAAGAGTCCCCGTGAATGTCGGGGCGCAAAAGTCTGAGTGCAAGTCAGATGCAYCACTGGGTGAGCGCATCTGGGTTGCTTAAAGTTTGGTTAAGTACCTTGCTGTGAAGTTATAATAGCATTGGTATTTGGTGGTCAAAGTAAATCTTAAAACCTATATGATACATAGAAATAATGTTAAATTCATACAGAAACATCCCCAGAACACCACGTCAACCTGGACATCGCTGCTGTTCATGACTCTATACAACACAGATATTTTAGTTTTCTGTTTAATGCTCTTTCGGGAGTGCAAGGGGAGGATGGGCTGCATGGAGGTAACACAAGGTGCCGACTATATCAGCCCAGAAACTATGAGCAGGAAAGGGACATTGCCTAACTCACAGTCCTAAGGCCACCCATGTTCAAGGTCCCACGTGATTAAAAAGGCACACAAGAACAGGGACTAGCTGGAGATACTTAGTACATTCCTGATGACATCCTAGTACAAATTAAAGTGCCAACTGCTGAGGATCTCAGCATAAAGACTACAACAATAACTAGTCAGTGGTAGCCCACCTGTGACAGTTGCCAGCACTGTCACAGGAGTAAGTAATAATACTTATCTTCCCCACAGGGGTGTTGTGAGAATTAAGTATAGCTAATGTTTGTACAACACTGAACAYGTATAGTGCAGTGTAAGTGCAAAGTGTTATCATCTCTGTGTCATCCTGAGGGAGTTTGAGTCTCCACGGAGAGGCCCGTTTTGAGAGCACAGTCGTTGCCATGTCAGTTTTGCTCATCCTGTACTTTCTGCCTTAACGCCTGTTGCTTTATGCACGTTGTCATTTCAGCTGCAGATTTAATTGTTTGCAGTTAATAAGAGTCATGTACATATTTAATGCTTCACATATTGCTAGTTTTATGAGAGAATTCATCTCCTTGGACACATTAATCCCAAAGGCACTGGAACAGGCTGCCCAGGAAAGTGGTTGAGTCACCATCCCTGGAGGTATTTAGAAGACAGGTAGATGTGGCACTTAGGGACATGGTTTAGTGGTGGACTTGGCAGTGTTAGGTTAACGGTTGGACTCGATCTTAAAGATCTTTTCCAGCCTAAATGATTCTATGATTACCCTGAAAACATATAACAGGATTTGTTAGACTACTACTTCACTGCCAGGCCTGAAAACAGAGACTGGGATCTTCAGTCCATGGTGGGAGCTCTGACTAGAATCTTTCCTAAACCACATGACAAGTCTGCAAGCCTTAAAGTCCTAATTTACATTTAATTAAAAATGCCTCCATCAGGAGGTTTCAATTTTATACTGTATATATGCCAATTTGGCAAAAACAAGCCCTTAACACGTACCTGGAAATAACTGTTGTGATTTATGGATGCAAAACAGAGGTTATCAATACTTGTGGATTTGCATAAAAATCAATAACTGGGAGGAGGACCGAGGCCTTCTTATTGCTGCCCAGCACATTTACTGAAGAAATATGAGAAAATCTCACTTCAACCAGAACAGAGAACTGTCTGAGGCAGGACAGAGCACTACCTAAGCAAATTCTCTCTCCCCTTGGCCAACAGGTAACACATGAGCTCCTGCCTGGCGCATAGTCACGGAGAACAGCACAGAGAGGATGCGAGGGGCTCCATATAGAGCAACCATCARGCAAACCGCTCCACTAACACACGCAGTGAGCAGACCCAGTGACAACCCACCCTCACTAGGTCACGAGTTGCCAAAATGAAACACTATCTACAACAAGGATGCAGATGCAATCAGAGATTAATATTGTACCTTCTTGTAGTCTGCCAAAAGTGCTAAGAAGGGACCGTGGAGCAGATCACAGGTTCGCTTCAGTGCATGACCAAGAGAAGGACTTCAGCAGTGAGCTGAAGAGCAGCACAAACACCTACAGCCTTTGATTAGCCTGGAACATGCCATGTGTGTCAAATGGATTAGCCCTAAACGGAGACTATGGCATTTATTCCTCACAAACTACTTCAAATGTATGGCTTCTATTTTATTTTTCTTTTTTAAACCAGAAATAGTTCTTCCAAAATAAAAATTGAGCCCTCAACCTGTCAGCACCTCAGTGAACATGATGACTTCTCATGATTTGGTACAGCTAGCAGACATTAAACAAGGACTCTGCTATTTTTAACAGCATAAATAATGACACAGCTATTTGGGGATCTCTGTTCCATTGGATCTTCAGGACACCTAAGTACAGTTGATATTCAACTACTACTGAAGAAAAGAGAAATTAAGGATGAAATTCCTCTAAGAACAAATAGCACAAACCACCACTACAGTGCGCAGAGGACCACTCCGGTGTACTTGTAATGCATTGCCAGAAATATTTCACATCTCCCTGATAAGAAAACAGCAGCATACAACAGTAACACATTCTTTTCCTTTGACACGAGTGCTTACATTTGAAAATCCCTAAAAGGCATGACAAATCTAAAGCAATTCAAGAACAGGAAAGTGAAAAGTAAATACAAAAATAGAACTGTCATTTTAGCATGATCCTCCCTAATTAGGAGTAAACAATGAAATGTTAGGTAGAGAATTATATTCTCCTTCTGTTAGTTCCACAGAAATCAAGCTACAAGAGGAACATTTCAGTAACATGCCAGCTCCTCTCTGTCCTCTCTCGAGTTGCTCCAGGTAGTAATTAATGCTACCGCAGGGATTCATTCACTCTCCTTCACCAGTAAAGTCTCATCAGCCATCCTCATTTGGAGCCTCAGGAGGAATCTCAATACAACAAATCAGCAATCCACAGCAATCAGAGGTCAAAATCCCACCACATTAAGTGAAATGTGGCTATACTGGAAGGAATAGGTTGCTTTTGTACATTCACCTCCAGAAAGAGATTAAAGCAAYGCCATGTAATCGCAATCAAAAGCTTCCTACCCCTTTTAATATAACAACTCTCTCACAACAAACCCCTTTCAGAAAGAAAAACCAAATAGATATATAAAAAAGTTTCCTCACTGTTACAGTCAGGAAATTTAAAAGACAAAGAGCTTAGTCAGGAAAACAGCATATTAAGATGTTGTTAAGCTAATACACTATTTAGTATTTATTATAGACAAAAACATCCCTCAGGAGACACGTGTGTTTTAGGAACATATGTCTACACTAAGAGACATTTACTTGTTTTACTACTCTGAGTCTCTGAACCTACATCAAATGACTCTCCATGATCACCGAGTCAAGAAAAGTTCAGAAACATACTTACAAGACCACGTTTCCTTCATAAAATAGCACTGTCTTATGTTAAAAACTATGCATTTTCAACATTGCCCATTCCAACACCTAACAGCAGGATGTTTGCACCCCCCTGTATATCACAAGGGCCTGAGGGACAAACAGTCCCAAAAATGCACTCATAACTTGCCATCTCCCCCAACAGGCTGTTAAGGAAGAGGTATGAAGTCCCTGAGGCTTGGAGAAGTGACTAATCAAAGAAAGTACTTTTTTCAAATGGCTTAAAGATACTTTTTTCTTTCAGTTTTCCAGACAATTACTGAGGTCAGCAATGACCAAGGAATAATTAAATGTCTGCAGTGCTGTGAAAGCTGGATCTGGAGGCACAGCAAGGAAGAAAAGATGCGCAGTTCGGGCACTAACCTACTGGGAGCCCCAGACCTAAATCCTTATTTCAGGAAAGACTGCTGGTGTCAGTCAGAGCCGACCGAGCTCCCTCTGCGCAGCACTGGGCCACCCCTGGGGACATCAGCAGCACCGTCCCTCGCAGAGCACTACGCAGATCAATACATTGGACACATGAAGAAATTCAATAGCGTGTCAACGGGGCACAGTAACCACATGCCAGGATGGATGCTGGAACAAGTCAGGAGGTGGYGTTTCATGAGGCAGCCTTTCATCCTGAAGGCCGGAACTCAAAAGAGGGCTGAAGCCACGGTTCACAGCATTTACCCCTTTTAACCTTTTTATTACGCACACACTGAGTCATACCCAGACAGGCTTCTCAGCATGTAAGGTTTGCGGCAGAGGGGAGTTTGTCCCAAAGGTCTAGGGAGGTACAGGACAGCGAAAAATCTAGTTCATTACAAGCTGTATTTCTGCTCTAAAATAAGTATGCACAGTCCTTGGGTGCTGGAAGGGGGAGTTAGCACTAGACTTGCAGGTGCTTAACAAGAGGCACAGAACGAAGCCCTTACAGCGTAGCTGACGGGCACCAGGCTCCCCCACGGCTTCTGGCTGCCCACGTTTCTCAAAGCCCAGTAGCAGTTGTGATTTCCAAACCAAAAGATTGCTAGGCACCGTCCACCTGTCTTGAGCAGTGTCTGTGAAAAGAAACTCTGTTGAGGTGGTTGTACCTGAAGAACTGACAATATTTTGTCACTGATTTTGCTTCCCAAAATTCAGGTAGCAAAGTCAGGGCACCAGGCACACAAACTGCTTTTACTATTTAAAAGCATACTAATAACATTGTTCTGTAAAAGGTGGCTTCGGGCAAACTCTAAGTCCAGTAAACACCATCTTTATTTTTTGTTCAGTGGCAAAATAACTGCCTTGGAGAAGGCTCTGAATGCAGATGAGACAGAGGGAGATGCACGCGGGTCTCGCAGCAGAGTAGCCGTTGTGGCGTATGAACCGTAGCGGGGGGGAAGGACCGGCTGAACCGCCCACCGCAGCCAGACACTCGGAGAAAGCAACACGCTGCGAAACCCCTTCCACCTCTGCGACACAGCCGTGGTTGGAAAGAAAGAGCAGCTGAGACCAGTTAACTTCCTGTGACTTTTAAGTGCATAATCGCCACAAATTAGGCCTTTTTTTTTTTTTAGCACCCAAAGGACAGAGGTACATTAAGTACTAACAAAGCTGCCCTCAATTGGCAATGTCAAGGCAAAAGCTTGGAGGCAATTCCCATATGGTAACCGTACAAATGAACAGCTTTTCTGGGAAGAAACTACCTTGGCCTCTTTCTAGGCTKGAAAGTCGGAGATTTATCCCAATTCAAGGGGCTGCCCCATGTAGCCATACATCCTGCTCAATGGTCCCTGCCATCAGACATCCGAGAGGTGCTATGTAGCTACAAGGATGTGTATCGTCCCCTTCCTGGGGGTCACCAGGAGCAAGGCAAACTGTTACTAAGAGCAAGACAGGTTTAACTAGGTCCTCTGCAATTTGCTTTCTTTATAGGAGTGAATTCTTATACAAAGGAGGACGAAGGGGGCAAGCAGGGGTGCTCTTTCCTCATAAACTACACCTCTGGGCTGAACACCATGGCAGTCCTTTACGATGCACAGCCCTCACACCCACAAGCCCCTGATATTACTTCACTCCCGAAGTGAAAAAATACCACAGGCACCATGGCAGGTGTCTCTTCAGCAAGAGAAGTTATTAGATCAAGCAACAGAAGCCAACAATCTCCATGCTCAAGAAAAGTATGTGCAAACCAATTTCTTATGTAAGGGAAGAAAAAAAAAGAAAAAGAGGCTATGAGGCTATGTCCAGTTTTAGCAAAGAAAAATCGCATCAGGCCAAAATCGTAATAGCCTAAAGGATTTACTATCTGACCAAGTTGCTTCGATTGCAGAGGCTTTCAAGGGACTATTCTGATAGCCTGGGCTCGGAGTACAACAGCCTCACAGTCACACTCATCCTTCCCCACTCTCCTCTCTGCGTGCCYGGGGCCAGCAAGCAGGAGAGCTCCCAGCAGAGCCTGTGTGCATTCAGCTACRCTACCTTTATGTCACCCAGGAATAATCTTATGCTGGAAAAAAATCTCCAAACAGGAAACAAMAAAAAAAAAATCAACTTTCCAGCTGCTTGTGCATCCATAAGTGAACACAAAGCATCTGCTGGGGGGTGTCCGGCTGTGAGCTGACAACAGCAGGGTGCAGCCCAGCTTCACGCCCCGCTCCTCTGCGTATAGGCCACGGCCCATGGGGTGCAGTCCCAAAATCTATTCACCCACAAGACCAGCAATACCAGAGAGGGGTATATTAGTGAAACAAGAGCTTTGTGTTGTTCTTATCACATGCTACAGCTAACAAGACAAGGAGAACAATCAAGCAGGTCAGCATGAGCTCTTCCTCTGTGCTCAGGCAGTGAAGGAAGGTTTGCTGTACTGTTTTTCCCTGCACKTTATCTAGGGTTATTCTATACAACCCTGAAAATACCTTTTTGCTTGCCTTTTTTTTTTTTTTTTAATCTCTACAGTAGGTAGAAGCTGAACTCTGGTAAACAAAGTACTAACATGAGCAGTGTATAGAAATCAAGGTATTGCAAACATTTTAGAGACAAAAGCATTTAATGAGTGCATGTATGGAAAGCAGAACTAGCATTTATTGAACCCTCTGAAAACTTGCTRAAGTTATTTTGCATGAAACCGAATAACCCATCATCAATTCAAATGAGTGGGAGAAAAAACAAGGATGCATTCTTGCAAGTCTTCCAACTATTTAGTTTGTTTAAAGAATTAATTTTTGACAGTCAGGGCTCAGTCATAACCTATGCTGAACGTTCCCCATTTCCATTTACTATTACAAAGAAAAACCTGCAATTCACAGAGTTAGGCCCTACATAACATATTTCCTGCTGGGCCATTCTACCTGTCAAGCTGTGCTTGCACTATTAGGCACTCCATGCTGTATCTGCCTCAATCCTTGCAGTGCCTTTTGATAAGGTGCTTCCTTTTCCACCATGCAAAATTTCATTTCACCAACAGCCCTTGCAGTTAACCTTGGAAGYGATTTCCTTGCAGTGATGGAGAAACACACGAATTGGACACAGGAGAATACGGGTTCCTAAAACATGCAATGATAGAAGAGTATGATGCCTCTGATGACCTGTTTTAAAAAAAAAAAAAACACACAGTAGAGAAAGGCTGAGGTTAAGAGCASAGTACTGTTGAAAGGAAAAGATTTTACAGTAAGTACTTGTACCAAAAAAATGCAACCAGTGAAGCAGTAAGAGTAACACAATATTCTTTCTCAGTGTTTTTAAATAGACTTATCACCCTCTTTCAGAGGGAAAGCTGAATTAAAAAAAATTACTCAGCCTGAGTTTCTAACTCTCAGTATGACAGAGTGACAGAAAGCAAAGATAACCAGACTGCCTATGCCACGCGTGACCTTCTGAGGTCTGGGGATTGTTTCCAAAAGACTAGGGATGGATCAGAAGGTTATGTGAATTAATGATGTCTCTTTCCTGCAGCTTCATGGTAAACTCCTAGACTCAAACCTCACTTATCAGCAARAACAAATGTGTCAAAACATTTAAACTCTCAAAAAATTTCTCAAAAAGCTGAAAACTGAAGGGACAATCCATCAGAGGGAAAGTAGTTCAGGATTTTCACTTTGGCACGGAACAAAGCTTTCTCAACTCACGACACTGTGAAACAGTTCTACACTTCTGTTCAGCCTCGAGAACACCAGTTACTCACAGTGCTTTTGCTAGAGACTGTCCCTGCAGGCTGCCTCTTTCGAGGYCAAACCTCCAAGAAACCATATTCCTCATGCTCTTCTGCAAGACGCTGTACTTTGTCAGGGCCTCCCCCAAAACAGCCACTGGAAATCACGGGACTTCAAGTACCCCAAGTTCTGGAGAACATGCATATTTGACCAGGAACTAGGTACCTCCATTTAGTCTAATACTAAAAATGTAGGAATCTGTATATTTTCTTTCGAGTACTACACATGAAGTAACACTGCAAACCTGCTTTTCAAGTTTGATTRACAGAAAGTTTTCCAAACAAAAGTCTTCAGGAAAGGATCTTTCGCAGCAATTTTCTATAATCTTTTTACATGCATATACATTACTAGCTTACATGATCAGAGATTTTGAGGAAAAAAAAAAATAAAGTGGAGAATTTCTAGAGAGAATTACTGTGACGGTAACCTGGTGAGTTGATAACTCCTGCCCCYGAATACCATGTTTTCCCAACATAATCATTGCTACTACAGTATTACTGGCCGAAGACCAGCAACAAACTCAGAAGCACGTGAATGCATTCAAATAATACAGTTCAGTCATGCCTAAACTGGACTTTTCTGTATGCACATCATCCTGCACTCTGATTATATCAGCATTTGTTCTCAATCACCACAGCAGTCATTAGAATATCAATAGTTTCTGACACATACCACATCTATTGCCAGCTACAGACGTAGAGGAAAATAGGTATCTTGTATCCCTCTTCGGATTTCAGTGGCTTGTGAGATGACATCTGCGATGTCTGAGCAAAAAAAACTTTCCTGTACAGAACTTCTCATTTTCTATCATTCCAAATATGACTATATAACAGAAGCTGCAAACCCCAATCTGTTTCAATTAACAGTTACAGGGTTTTATACTGGGCGTACCATATTTGGAATGACTATCCTTCAAAAAAAGCACTTTAGTAGGAAAGTGTTATTGATTTCATGGAAGAAAAGACTACACACCCCTAAGGACTACTGCAAGCAAGTCTAATAATATTATATCAAATATATGTCCAATATAGAAAAAAAAAGTCTAAGGTAGCTAGGAGCAAGCCACATGAAATTGCTAAGTTTGTCTATAGGGTCAAATCAACACATTATTTCCATAATTAGCAGTTCTTTTTATGGAAATCAGCATCATATCTCTAAGATTATCCACTAGCTTAACTTTTAATGTTATTGTTCCAGTTCTTTAGAAAGCTGGGGAGATTGTATATAAATATTTCAAGAGCACTGTCCAGGCTTAGCTGAGACAAAAAATGTTATGTGAAGTCAAGTCAACACTGCTTTGCATCATACTGTCTGCTTACCAGAGAGTTGACCCAGCAACGTAAGTCAGGTTAAGGCAGTATTTCAGGCCTGTCCCTATCACTTAGAAAGGACAAATTGTCCTTGGGTTCAGAGATAATAATTCCAGAAGCAAGATCTGCGGGGTGAGGATAACCCAAAGAAGAGCACAACTTCTTTACTGCAGATAAACAACCTGAAAACAAACATCTACTGAGCCACTCAGAGGGCAGAGGTACCTGGAAGAGGACGGTTTAAACAGCCAGCCTGCATGCCGCTGCAGCTGTCACCTACTCAGGATGAAGCCTTCCACTGCAGAAGCAGCTAAGCACTGGCACAATACGTGCCGAGACGTTTGAGCATACTCGTTGTGACAGACAGTACCTGAACGCTGAAAGAAAAGAGGACGATGAGTTCAGAGGCTCTTCTGCCTGCCTTTGGGACTGGTTATACTCCAGCAGATGACTGGAAAACTCAAAATGCATATAACAAGAACAAACTGCTTGCAGGCACTCCACTACTGTCAGTCACAGAGATTCTCATTCAACATGCTGCCATCCAAACTGCAAAAGGTTGAAGCCATTCTGAAGATACATATTGTACTCAGATTGCCTTTTGTGCAAGGATCTTTTGTGGAGGAGAACATGACAGTCATTAATTTTCCTAATACCCCTACGAGGCAAGCCCATTGCTACCAAGGAATACAGCATCAAAGCTATGAAGCCCTGAAAAGCTCTCAGTCAAACTAAAAACTCCCTCCTAGAAATTAACATCGGGCAACTTGCTCGTAGACTGATCGTCACCTTTTGCGCCATGTAACAGGCCAAATTTAGCCCTGATTTTAAGTGCGTAGATAGCCGTAAGAGAGCATGTGAAGCTTGAAAAGGGATTCCATCAGCTCTTCACAACAAATAAGATGAGAAGACCACTACAGTCTTCCTCGATTTAATTCTTACAAAAATGTCTTATCCCCCTCTATGGCCCGTACTTTGAACCTTTTTCACCCTCCTAGATTGTAACRTGCCCACTGCTTCCCAGACAGGTGCGCGGAGGCTTGTCTTGAATGTTCTGTAAAAGCTAGGTATCTAGCTGGGTATTAGAAAGATAATAATTACGCTGTTCTGTGAAAGCTTTTATTTTTACTTACATTGCAGAAGCATCCATAGGCGCGAACCACACGCAAATTCTCCTTCTACTAGAGCCCACAAAACAACAGACAATTCTCACCAGAAGAGCACCCTATGCTGACAGCGAAAGCAGAAAAGGTAGGAATAGACACAGAAACAGGGAACAGAAGTTGCCCAAGGTCATGTGGGTGTTTGTATTAATGAAAGGTTTGCAACTAGATCTTACAATTTCCACTTGGGTGGCACCCTGTAAGCTAAAGTGTTGCATTCTGCTGAGTATCCTACTGCCATCCTTTACAACTCCTGAGGATTAGCCATGTTATTTCTAGGTGTTCCGAATACTTACTTCAAACACTGAAAAACCTTTCCTAAGAAACCTTGAAAAAGTCCCATGCAACCAAACCTTCCACAGAGAGGCCCCAAAGCTGACATTGGTAAAACAATGGAACCACCTATAGCCCACTGTTCTGCAACAGCTCCCACTGCTGACCCCACATATACAGAAATGTGTGGGAATAAGCTACAGCATGCAATGAATTGCCTTGGTCTAAACACAGCAGTTCATTCTGCTAAAAGTGTCACATTATGCAAACCTCTATGGTTCAGATCTCAGTACTACAGGTAGAGGCTAATGCAAACTATTCCAGTTAATGAAAATAGAGCTGTTCTTCCAAGCCTGCTGGATGCGAGTTAGGATGAGTAAGGCTGTAGCATGCTGTGAACTTAGAATCTGACTCTCATACTGTGTGGTGTGCAGCATGAAAGCCTGTGATGTCTCAGTAATTGCCAGAATAAGTGATTGAGTTTTCATATTCTGAACTAACCCTGCCTGAGGATTTTAATACTCTGCAATTACACAACCCCACCTCTTCTCCCCAGACTCTGGGGATTTGACATGATTTATATCAAGTTAAAGGTTATACTCAGCCCAGAACAACCCTAAGCCCCACATAAACTGATAGGAATCATAATTCAGACCTTGCCACATACACATTCAGCGAGTCACAAGGCTTTCCCCCGCCATACCCACTGCCAGAGCATGAGATACTATTTCATTTAACAGTGCAGCACAAAGCCTCAAATCAGCATGTCACCAGTTTCTGCTGTCCCCAGGAACATTCTGCTTTGCTATAAGAAAGTAAAATGAAGAAAAAAAATCTAAACCTGGGAAGGTGGACAGTAGATAAGGGGAAAAATATTCAAGTGTATGCAGACCKGGGCAAAGCTTTTGTTTTCCCGGCAACACAGCCTTCTGTCAGACAGACTGACAGATACATGAGCTTCGTTCAGTGGAATCCAGAAGAATTTTGACACTAACTTCAAGAGTGCAATCCCACCTGAAGACCTGTATGCCAGCGGAAGGGGAGCACCCTTCTACAAGTGCTTCAGCATAATTGTGTTTCCATTTCATTAGAGATGTCTGGGTCTGCCTTGCACTGAGCATCTCACCAGTTAAATTGTCTAGCTTCCCAAGACAACTTTTTGTACCGTTTGTATCGGGACTGCTCCAAAATCAGGTTCGGTTTGTTGGAGTGTTTGTTTTTTGAAGTTAGGCAAATTAAAGAACTGTTAAAGTCCTGCTGTGAGTTACAGGCAGGGAAGCAGCATAACTTACATCAGTAACACCAAGCTATGTCCAAGTCTTAACTGTGAGTCATGGAGTTATAAAGAATGGCTGTCTACTGAAAATCTTCATATATTCCATAGGATTATGTTCTTGACACTGAATGAATTCCTGGCTCAAAGAGGTTCTTTGCCATCATCTCTGAAGGGCTCAGGTTATATGTCTACTCTGACAAGTAACACAGCACAGTGGGAACAGATCTACAGAGTAAAACAGGTGGTGTTAAAGATCCAATATTTGCATTATGCACATTTCTGAGAGATTCCCCTTCAGAACAAATCCAGTTGGTCCCAATGACCATTGGTCATTGGGGCATATTAGATGCAATCCTAGATTGTATTCTGCAGTTCATTTTCATCCAAAAGAAATCCAGGTTATATACTCCAAGACTGCCCCATGATGCAAACAAAGGTACTCTAAGCAAGGACAGTTGGGAGATAAATTTCAGAACACACATAGTTAATTCAATCTAAAATGCTAATGTAGAGAGAGCATTTGCTCTCCCTGCTGCAAATGCTTACAAAATATGCAGCCTACCCAAACTTTGAATACCAATTCTTGCAAGAGGCAAGAAAAGTACAGAGCTAATGGGGTTTCTGAGCCTCCAAGTTCTCCTGGGAGGCACAGGTTTTGACTCTCCTAACAAATTTCTTCGGCATTACAGTAACTCTCAGATCCCAGCAGAGGAAATGCTGTTTCAGCTGAGCGACAGTCATGGCGATGGTGCAAATGGAGACCTGACCAGGTTTGATTGTAGGAGGTGCTGAATCACAGCCATCTCTCACAGATGATTCACAAATGCAGAACAAATTCTTCAACTCAGACAGGATGCAGTTAGTGTTTTGGGATCGAGATATATCTTCCAGCAATACAGTTATCTCAGCAATGCCTTTACAAAGCAAAAAGATCATTCCACAAGGTGCTGAAGTACACAAGACCCTCAAGCTGAGGCTAAAATTAAATCTCAATCCAACACGGAAAATTGGACACATGCTTCCTATAGGGAACAGGATCTACAGTGGTCCAAAGCTTGGATATGATCCAGAAAATCTTCCCAGAGGGAAGCSTTTTCTCTTTATTGTTCTCTTTGCTGTGAAGCATTTCCCCTGGGAGCTGCTCTGTACAAAGCTCTAAGTCAGCTTTCAGTTTAAAGGGGCTCCCAGTAACAGAATCTTGGTGCAGGCAGAGCTTAGTGTTTGTGTGCAGACAGCCCTCTCCCAGGGTAAAGCCACTCGGGTTAAATTATTGGCAATTAGTGGCATGGAAAGAGAACAGCCTCTGCACAGTGTTAAAAGCCCATTGGTCCTCTATGGTCCGTTTTGAAAGACATGCATTTGCTTTAGAAATCCTTGAGCTGCCCACGGTTAGACAGCAAGATTGGGCCCTACAAGTTTATTCATTCATGGCTAAATATTTCCATAAACGTATGTAAATGATGACAAAGCTCTTCTGTTAGCAGATCTAATTATGAGTTTTACATTAATAAAGCCGCAGGCTTTTACTGATATGTGGCATTTCCTAGCATGCATTTGAATTAGAAAGTGCAGAAAGAAGTTAATCTTTGAAGTTAACTAAATGGCCAGCAAAAGTTCCTGTTTCCCACAGCATGCTGTAAAGTTTTTGATAAATTATGAAATACAACTTTTTATGTCCAACTAGTAGAGTGACATCTGAACTGACTTTAAAGGATCTCAGAGACCAGCTAGTCCAGCAAAGCCACCAAGAACTGCCTTCTCCTCTAAGTAAACATATGCAACTTTACATGATATGGAAACAGCCTGCACCTCTCTGCACCTCACATTAATGGAGATGGATGTGGTAGTCTGAGAGCCTTTAATAACCACCTGGGCTCCAGGAAAATCCAGCTGCACAGCTCCCAAAGCACACGCTGTTCTCAGTTCTTGCCTCTAACACGCTTTCCTAAAAGACCCTGGTTAGGACATCCCCATTCCAATATAGGTTTACACATTATTTCCTAAAAAAATTTACGTCGCTGATTAGGAGAGAGGACAAAATAGGAGTCCACCGGGACTAAACACACTCATCCAAAGATAGGAGATGCCACACTGAAGTTCTCAAGTTCAGTTCAGGCTGACCGAGAGTCGAACCTGTAGTATGCCAAATCAGTGCCTTAACAACTGCTCTATTGTTATTTCCAGCTTTACCCCAAAGCTTTCCCATACTCCAGAAAACCCACCAAGTTTAAATTTAATTAGAAATGGCAGGCTGCCATGAAGCAAACAATGAAAAAAATCTTCCTGTTGAAAGGTTCTGAACAAGCTTTAGTCTAACATCTACATGGGCAAATACTCCTGCCTGTGGCAAGCTGTGTTGAAGCCCACAAATATTAACAGAAACACGAGTGCAGGATCAAGTCAAAAGATTCACATTTGTCAGAGACTGGAAGGTCCTCGTGCATCACAACCAGTCTGGCCAAAGGGCTGGTCTGCTCCCTCCTCCTGAAACTTGCTCTGAGGGATCATGGGACCCTTCATTTGTCAGTCCTTGGCTGAYTGATCACCACCTTCAACACTGGTTCATCTCCCATCACTCCCACCAGACAGTGGCACCAGGGCCTTCACTTTCATGTCCAGCAAAAGAATAGGTGTTTTATACCCCCTCRTCCTCATGCCAGCCACACCCTTTAGTAGGGACTAAGCTTTAGCYGGCCTCCAGCTAGAGCCTTCTCCCTACCTGATATTTATCTCCTTGATATATTTATAGGCAAACATACWCCCTCTTGGCCTTCGTTATGCTATGCTAAGCAAGAAAGCCAACCTCTTCTAGTCTCCTCTCATAAAGCAAGYTCTCTATTTTCCTTATCACTCTAGCAAACTTTCTTTGCACCAGTTTATTTTCCTTGGACATGGGTCATCAGAACTGTACACAATATTCCAGAAGAGATCGATTCAGGTCCTTGTTAAGTAGCATTTATGCTCTCCACTGGAAGCAGCTCTCACTGATACTTTCTAATTTTCTCCACTTCCAACCCCTCAGTCTCCCACAGGGTCTCCATTCCCATTTTCTTCACTCCTATCACTCCTGTCCCCCCAAATGCAAAGCCAGCAGCYGCCACTTCCACACCCAAGGCACAGGCCTCTGGAGAGCAAAGTGAGGTTCTCGGGGATGGCGAGACTCAGCCGGCATTCCCCATCCTGCAATAGCTAGGGACATAGGGCAGATGGCAGAGTCCTGTCCCAGCTRGAATTTTAGTGTTTGAGAGCACAGTCTGGCCAAGTTTGGGCAAATTTTCCTCAGCTAGGAACCTTGACACAAAAATTGCAACCAGATTAATTTTWTTTTTTTTTTWMCYTYCCCCCCCACTCATAGAAGTACCAAGATAGGTTAAAGGACTGMCCTACCTGTCCCACCTATAACATTTCTAGAGTTTCTTATCCAGAAGAYGACTATCTYATTTCTTTCACAAGAAATCTTCCCTTCAATTTTTTATTAGAATTCCTCACCTCTTTCAACTACAACCAGAACTGATATTATTCACCTGTTTAAATTTTAACTAGAATGCCAAAGAAGCACTCTAAAATGGCTACGTAGCAACAAGCACTCTGCAGGCTTTACTTCTGGCGCTGGACAGTCAGAGCATGTTGAATTCAAGTCCTATTTACACATTGTTCTATTAGCTGAAAGATTTCACTGGGTAGTGACGGATGCAGTTGCCTGGAAGCCCATTATAATACACCCTGCCTGTTATCCTGAAAGTCAGACACAGGAGTATAAATTAACTGTGTTTCATGTTGTAATTCATGCAGCATACCTAATTTGGAAACAACATATACTTGTTGCATTTGTTTTAACCAGTAACCTTCACGTAACACAAAATTCAACTCCACAGTTCAGCAGATGCTCCAAAATTTGGTAATTTTACCCCACCTTCAACTTCAAAAGATACTTTGGGTTTGGCAAAAAGGATTCTAATTAAAATGCTCAGTGCCCTTCAAATCAGACTTAAAAAAATCAGGACTTAATGAGACTATACAATTAAAGACATTAAAAAACTGCATATATTATGCAAAAAATTGCCATGTTCTGCGGTTTAGTCTTCTGCTGTCAATGAGAGCCTTCACTATGCTTCAGTTGTCCCATTAAGAAACATATATTAATTGAACTATACAATTCCCTGGTAAAAATACTTATTTGCAAACTCAGGAAATACTGAAAAGCATGCAGAACTATTCTATGCTTCTCATGAATACCCTTTGGCAATACTGTCACTGTATGCCATCCTGTCACATAAAAAAAAAAAGCTTCAAATCAACAGCATGTATTTACAAGTCTGTAATTCAGATTTTTTTCTGTGGGAAGATGCAAGGTCACAGAGGGAATTTCATTATGAATGAGGAAAAAAAGGCTTTTAAATCAAGCACTATTTCATTGAAAGAGACCGCTCTTCTCAGACACCAAGTCCCAGTTTGGAAAGCACATTTTTCCATTGCAGTGAAAAGCCAAAATCAAATGTTGACTTAAATTAATGCAGCAGGGTAGTCAGTAACACTGCGCTAGTTAAACACTGACATCTACAGTCGTGTCTTGGGAAAAAGATTGTCTCTGGAGTAGGATCCAACAGAGTCACCGGCACCCTTTGGAAAGCATTGCCCCATACTCACACTCCAGTAGGCATATCCCATTTATAATTAACCGGTGCAAAACTCGCTGTGCAGATTAAGAATTATTCCAYGACATCAGACCTGCCAGAATTACTATTCGTTAGTAACAATGAAAGGATAGACACGCGCAGGAGAACAATAATACCGCTATCAGGAGGCAGGAGACAAACACAGAACTCAAAGCCAGGCCCATGGCTTGGTTTTTCAATGTCACTTGAACATCCATAATTTCAACTGAAGTTTGCTCTGTGCTGGCACTCTGACAAGAAGAGGAAACACCCTGCAGTTTCTACTGCATCCAATGGGTAGTGGGGTTTTTAATTATACTATTAATTAGACCAATAATTGCAAYTGAAAGGAAAAAAGTTAATTTGATAAGTTATATAGTACCTGAGCCACATACTGCCAACAAACAAAACTGGATGACAGCTATAAGTTTAAAACATTTCATGCTAAAAAAGAATAACATTTATAGCCAGAGTGCATATTAAAACTAGCTTGGCCTTGAATTTTCCTCAGGTGAGACCAGATGCCTRGATCTGCACAAATCCTTCCCAACTGCATGTCTTTTGTTCTAACTGCTACAGAACAAGCTCTCAAATTTTTTAAAACATCCAGGAAAGTAAAGCTTTAAGAAGTCTAGGGCAACAGCTACTCCCGGGCTCTGTGCGTTCATCCCGTGCAGCATCTCCACTCCACTGCCGGATCRCTGGCGGCTGTGCCCGCGGCCCTCGCCCCTCACCCCAGCACACTCCTGCAAGGATCACACGCCTCGGAAATTCACTCCTGCCGTACTCCAGCAGCTGACACTGTACTGCTGCTCATCCACGGTCTACACGCACTCAAGCCGTCTCTTCATCCGTGCATTATAAGATTGATTTTATTAGTCAATGCCCACTCACATTGAAGGGATCAGCCACATCAAGGATAATTTTAAACGTTCAGAGATCCACTTCCTTCAAAGTGACCTGAGCTCACTTTATTATGCTCTCTTCAACGTTCCCCTGAAGAGAAGTCTCAGCACACGCAGCAGGGAGGAACAGTTAAGATATCCCTGCCATGAACAGAGGGATACACTCACAAAACGACCGTTACTAGCAGGGAAAGGGAACAAAAATCACCCCATGTATTAGAGTCTGTATTTCCTATCTGAAAAGGACAAAGCTGTAATTCTTATGTGAAACTTCAACACAAGAGATTGTAAGATAAGCATGAAGACCAGGAGAGAAGAAAAATGCATGGATGGATGGATGGAGAGAATCGAGTAAGCTGTTGTTACAAGTGGCCTCTTACCTTGAAGAGCTTAAGCCCTTAACGTCTGCCAAATTGGAGGGCACTCATCTATTCTCAGGTAATATTCACCTCATTAGGGAAGGCTCTATTAAAAATGCAGCTCTGAGACCCTCAACTTTATTGTTTTTCTCTTCCCTGCTAGTCAGAGGGGGTTTTATTACCTTAATTTCCTCTCAGTTGGTGGACTGGATTTTCCTGACTAAAAGAGTCAGGAAATCCTCTTTTACCAGCCTCTTTCCATGCATGTAATCCCAGGCTACTCTRTAACAATGCTATTGCACATTGCCCTTATGATCACTGATTAGATGCAGGACAGCTATTGCTCTCTTGGCAATTTGCACTCTTCTTAGTAGAGGAAGTCACAGTCAGGTCAAACAGCATCAAAAATACCTAGGTGTTTCAGTTTAGAGCCAGCTAAGTGGCTCGGAGGTGCTTAAACTTGCACCCTCTGTCAGGGTTCACCATCATTTATCCAGTTATCCTACTTTTATTACCTGATGATAGATCTGGGTTCATAAACACCTTTCCTGAAAACTCCATCTCACAAGTTAAGTGATTTTYCATTCACGGCTTCTGCTCTTACAACTAAGGGTTTTGCCAGTTGTGTCCCAAGACAATTATAACCTGTCCACCCACATACCCCAACATTGCAATTCAGGTAGCACCCACTGTGCTCTGCACAGGGTTTGGTCCTGGACACTAGTCACTAGTGSCTAGGTTATGTGGCAGCAGTCCTTGGATGGCAAGCCATGGATTAGCAAGAATGTCAGGAGGGCTCCTGGGTAAACGGCTGCAGAGTCCTGGGTTCACAAAGCAGAGTTAAGAAGTCTGTAGAACCATCTGCAGAAGGTTGTAAAACCACTGAAATACAAAACTGTGTATTCTCCTGTTCCGTCSTAAGTACATGAGTAATATTTCCATGACCTTTACTACACAGCTCCTGCTGTTCGGGGGTGCAATCCTAAACCTTGCTTTGCAGTTGCTCCCGTCTTTTGTCCTGGGGACTGGGCACATCAGGTTCTTTGAGATCAGTACGGGACAGACCAGGCTGTTTGTGCCATGTTTCAGGATTAATTCAAAACAGGAATGTAGAATAGAGCTCAAATTTTAGTCTGCTTTCAGTCTTTGTCTCACAAAATAATTAACTAATTTTCCTCATGTCTTASCCAGAATATCACAGACTGGAAAGATAAGAAGAGAGCAAAGAGAAACCGAATTAAAAAATGGCATCTCTTAAATTTTTTGTTGGAATACATTATGGTTTCACACCCCAGTTGCCAGCCTTGATCCCCTTACTCCCCAGTCTCCATGCATGAATCCCCTCCCACTGAAAGAAACCCTTAAGTGGAGAAGTCATTTCTGCAAAGTCCTCAAGAAGCTGCAGTTCCTTCGGCTCTCAGTCCTTTCACCCTCAAACAGGGGGAGCCGAGCATTCCTTTGGATTACACCCGCAAATGAAGGATGATGCAAATAGCTGCCTGTAAATTCCAATTATGGTAGCATTGAAAAGGTTTTATGCAAGACTTCTGTTTTGCAGGAAAAGCAGATGACTGCTTTTAAACTACCAGTGATGGAGTACTTTGGATAAAAACCAACCATCTGGTTTGTTTATTTATTTAGATTTTAAGTATTGGACTATCGGTTCTTTAAAGATTTGTGCTGAGTTCAGTTTATTAAAGAAGTTATGCAACTCACTAGAACACTAGCTGAAAGGCAAGTTTCTTCTCAGTATTAATACCAAACTGTATCTTGTCACAGAGAAAGCTATTTTTCAGTGTTTCTGCTTGAAAACAAAAACTGTCAGCTAAGGCCAGTAGATAGGGAGTGCAATCAAAGGATGAGAGGAGGAAAACGCCTAACTGCAAATCCCTGGACTACCTCTATCATCACTCAGAGAAACAAACCATGTATCTGGGTGTTTATATATCACTATAATTTATTTGGGGGAGTGGCAGGTTTTACACTTTTGTAGTCATACAATGCGGTATTGCTCTTCAGCAAAAGTATACACAAATTAAGTTTCAAGAGCTCGAATCTGCTCACAACTAGTGATCTCAAGCCTGTTATTACATCCCTTCCCATTTTTTTCAACATATCAAGTCACACATAAAAACACTTTTTCCTTGTTTCCATTAATGGGAACAAGGATAGGATGCAGTGTTTTACCTTGCAGAAGAATTTTGACATTACCCCCATCCTCCTCCAAAAAAAGCAGTTTTCCAACTTACTATTAAGAGACATGTTTTATTGCAAAGCATTTTCAGGTAGTTTATAGAAGACAGAAGGCCCCAAAACTACTTGTATTTTACTACATCTCAAGTTTAATTGGCTGTTCAATCAAATACAATTGCCAAAAATTAAGCGTTTTCAAAAATACCAATTTTCAATCAGAAATTAACACAAATTCACGCGATATTTTAGAAACTGAATTTTCCTGATATTTTCATAAATTAGAATTGTTTTCATCATCCCTAAAAGCCAACAAATCATGCTAGGTGAAAGACGATTATTTATATTATCTTACTATGTTATGTTGAAGGCCTTGCTATTTAGAGGAAGAAAAATTCTGAGGCTGCCCTGCAGGCATCACCACTCTCGCTTGACTGTTGGGGCAGGATTGGGGGGGGGGGGGGGGCAGAGGGCTAATTGATTTTTGTGGGGCATTTGTAGCTTGACCAAAGTTGTCCATACATTTGTCCTTCAAGTCTTATATTCATATCGCAGCTAAATTTTCCCTCTCAATCGTCTTCCAGCTCCGTTTATTGTTTCTTAATTTCCTAACAGTAACAAGGCTTCCTCCTGTCCCTGGGTTTTTCACCTGCCCAGAGCTGGGCACCTCCACAGACACCTCCCATATCACTTCAAAAAGTAGTCAGAGGAGCAGGAAACACAGATGTCCTTTCACAGATCACACAAATGAGGTGCGACATTACTGGTAAAAATCCTGCTAAGAATTAATTCCATTTCATTTGCGAGACTCGTATTACCAAGTATCTCAGCATATGCCAGACAAGCAGTTTGCTCACAAGGTTGGTGCCTCACCCTCAGCTGGGCAGGAGCAATGATACCCAGCCCCAGTACTGCAGCAATTCAGAAGGTGGTACCTGGATTCCAGAGAAAACTGTCCCATCATCTGAATGGAGCAGTGCTACTGAAAGCAGAAGGGTAGGGAGAGTGACAGGATGTTAAAACAGATTTTGGAAATAGCATGTTGGTTAATAARGATGACTGTTGGTTAATAAAGACGACTATTTTAGCAACAAAAAAAAATAAAAAGCTGAACTGGAGAGTGGGATCTAGGATAAGGTCCCTGGGATACTTCAAGAGCACAGATTACTCACGTGTGGATAGGACACACTTGTAGAGACTCACCTCTGTTACACATACAGCAGTTTTCATTACTTGGCCCRGACATACGCATCTTCTACGATTTGTCAGAGAATGATTGATATAGCAGCTGTATTAGTCTCTCCATATTGCTTCCTTCAGTGTGCTCTCAGGGGTTACGTTGTCAGTCAGAGCACGTACAAATGCAATGCATAGGAAAGCTATTACCACTGGGAATACTTTAGGGGAAACACATTAGACTCGGTCTCAAAAACAAGTCCTAAGAAGGGTTACCAGGTAGGGTCTTGCTCAGGATATGTCTCTGAGAAACAGTCTTTGCCTGCAGCTAAGTTTAGAAGCACATAAATCCAGCACAAGGGTCTAATCAGCGGTCAGGGTATCATCCCAGAAGGCATCATCACCCACGACTGTGTAGCCAAGCTTGTAACAGATGTGGCAAAAACCATCCCAGCCACCGTATTAACACACCACTATGATCTGCCAGCAGATGGATAACACTTCTATTAAGACTCAACAGGATATTTCGCATCCCACTGTTATTCTAATAGCATTTATTAAATATGAAGCTCAACAGCCATGAGGAGAAAAAAAAAAAAAAAAATCTAGCTTTGCCTGCATGCTGTAGGATACTTTAATTGGTTTAAACCCAAATGTATCTATTGTTGGTTTTCTGGAACTCCGGAAGAGACAAACACTGAGATTACTGGAGCTCTGAGGATGCCCCAGCCCTCCCCACGCTCCCCGGGAAGCCGCCGCAGGGCTGGCTGGGGGAGCTGCCCGGCACAGCCCCCCAGTTCTGACCAGCTGCGCCCAACCGGCACAGCCGCGAGAGTTCACCTCACCAAAAGCAACAGTGATCTCCAAAATTTTGCTGACATTGGAGTCGTAACTTGGCCTAGTATAAAAAAAGACCAATTATTTTTTAAGAGTGCCATAACAAGCCTATTGTTTTAATATATTCACATGGATCATTAATAGCTTCTCTATCTCAATTAAACATTTAGTTTCACTAAACTGATGGCATGATAATGGAAACTCATCTGCTAGTTCTTATGTGTATTTAAAAGACAACGGCAGGCCCATTTGGCAATACTACTCCCTAGCACTATTATCAGCACAACTGCTACATATAGTCAAAAGACATCTTTGAGGCTGCATCAATTTTTAGACTTTCCATCGACTACAAGCGCGAGAGGTTAATCCCGGGACACAGGCAACCTGCCAGGCAGGATTGCAACATCTTCCTTGGATCAAGTCACCAACCCCTCCTCACCACCTCCGAGCCCATTTTGCCCTTCCACGTTCTGTTCCTTCCTCGCTGGCTGCCCTCTGTACACCAGAGGTTTTCCTCTCTCCCCACCTGCTGAGAAAGTTCACTGACATTTTCCCTGGTTTCTCCTCACACCAGTATTGTATATAAATTAAACCCTTTTCAGAGCACCTCTCATAGTAAAGAAAAAGTAATAAAGTTTTACTGAATAGATATATCAAATCCACTTAAACATCATACAGTGAAATTTGTTATGAGCAAACAGACTTGCATCCCTAAATTTACCAAATGTTCCTGGAATATGTAATGACTCAGACATTCATTTTAGCATCCATTTGAAAGATGAGGTCTCCATCCCTTATATTTRAGCATGTTTTTAATTTACTAATGGCAATAAAGAGATTTCCCAGACAATATATACACACACAAAAAAAACCAAAAAATCACCTTTCTTCAGTACAGAGGACTGACCACATCAAAAACCCAGACTGAATGACACCGGAATGCTACAGTTTATAAATTAGAAGTCAGTCAGAAACATGAAGACTCCTAACTCCTCCTCAAGCCCTATCCACTAATATTTGTTATTTTTCTCAATATATTATCTAGTCCTACTGATCACTGAAGTCCTACTGAATACTAAAGAACTGCAGAAGTATTACATACTTCCAAGGTTATTCATCATTTTATGATTCTACTTAGATTTTGAGCCATAATCAGGTCGTAAGTGTGTTATGAGCTGCAGCCATATGATCCAAAACCTCTGCAATACTGTAACCAATTTTTGAGTATTTAATATTCAATATAGCAATATAACAACGCTTGGCAGTAAAGAGACTGTACTATGTTATTCAAAATGCCTATATTCCACAATACATATCAATTAATTTCTACAATAAAAATCCATCGACTGGTCTTCCACATTTCACCATTTTGAGACCTTTAATAAATATTTTTTTCCCTTGGATAATATATTGAACAAATTGCCACAATCAGGAAACAAAACTGAAGTTAAGAAGAGAACGAAGAGATTAGAAATCCACTTGCAGATCTCRTAAGATAACCAAACAAGACACTCATTCCCACTCTTCCCTGGAAGAAATATAGCTGTGTTTATAATCTGTCAAATCAACTAAATCAATTATCTATTAAAAAAATGCAGAAGTTCCACTGCTTTTAGAGTCATAGCAATAAGCTTGATAAAYGCCAACTTCAGTGTTCACTGGCTACCGTATCACAAGACTGGAAGAGCTCTTGAAAGACTTTGCCCTTTATCATTATTAATCAATTCATAACATAAGTATTTTACATGCAGAGACACCCCTCATTTTCTTCATTACTCCTACAACCCCAGTGCTGGAGTAGAGGATAGGAACATAGGGACCTCCTTAGAACCCACAATCATTSGTTCTTTTGTTTGTTTGGGGTTTTTTAAGTAATTCAGGCTTTTGGTTCAGAGGTGAACATTCCCTCAACAATGCAATGTCGGCTTCCCTCATTTTTTCTGTCGTCACATTTTATAATCATGAAGAGCCTCAAGCATCCCTTTCAAAACTGAATTTACGACATTACTCAGACTGTCCATCCATCACTAGCCATCGCCTATTCCCTACGGATGCTGGCGTGCTATCTGTCAAGGTGCTCTGGTGCACGTGGGGACGGTTGGAGCGCAGGGCCGGTGGCACGAGGACAGCCTGCCGAGAYGCAGCCTGAGGAGGCAGTTTCCGACCTGAAGCTCGGTGGCCAATTCCCTAGCATCGGGATGGGAAACCCTGAGAGTACAAGAGGAACAGCAGAGTCATAAGATGAATTGTTTGGACATTAGAGTTACCATTCGGTGGAGYATGACACAGACTGTGCTCCCAAGAGAGCATGTAAAATAAATTCACTTTTTTTTTTTTTTTGCAAAGGAAATATTTCCAAAGGAAAGCCAAGTTTGCATGCACAAAGGAAGATATATGGTCCATGACCAGCATTATGCCAAGATCCAGAGGATTATGAGAGCACTGACAAAATTAGGATGGTCAACAGGTTGGAGGGAGAAAAGCAGAGAGTAAGCTATATCTGAAGACACCAAGCCTTATTCCYCCCCATCCAAGTACATGCACCCATGCCAGCAGTCCCACTCTACTGGAATGCTGGCTTTTCCAGGAAGTCCTAAGCATTGTAGCTTCTCCAGGTGGGCCTCCCTTTTTCGCCCCCTCCTCTTGCCAGCKTCTACTGCCTCTTTCTTTTCACTTCCTTCCATTAACAGAAAAGCAGTAGCTCTGGGCTTTTCAGATGTACATCATTCACCACTGACTGTGATCCGTACACTGAAGAAGTGAGAAATGCAGAAAAATGCAAAAACGTACAACACCCTCAAAATAGATCTGAAGGGATAAGAAAAATTGCTATCATAAATAATGTAGGAATCCAGGGGAGTCAGCCTTAGAAACCACTACACTCTGAGCAAGTTTCCAGATGTACAAGGAGGCCAGGCAATTATGTTCAATTCTTGACTGATTTAATTGGTATGCACAGCAAACCCACAAGACAAACTACAGGCGAAGTTGTAATTGCCCTGATTACATAGCTCTACAAGAAGCTTTCAACAAAATAACGTGCAGCAGTTTTCCTTTATTTATATCTGACACTGAAGAACACCATGGACAATCCATTTTTAAAACCTCCTCTAAAGCAGCTATTATCAGAAGCGAAGAATAATAAAAACAGGAGGTGGAAAAACAGTGATCTAGTCGGTACCTTGAAGTATATCCCATCTGCTTTAATGTCTCTATTTTGTTTTGTTTATGAAGGCTTAGGTTTAAAAAAAAAAATGCCCAACAGTTTTAATGACAAAAATAGCAATTTATGATGTAATTTCTTGCTGCCATAATGTAGCAGTGAAGATTTTCTTTGTTTTTTGAGAGATAAAAAAAAAAATGTTTTCTCTCACTAAATAGGCTCACAAAGCAGGGTTTGCAGCACAAACATTACCCTCTAACTTGAGCTCAATTTCTTCCACTACTGCTGACATAAATGTCAACTTAATCAATAGGTTATGCTCAACTGTCAAAGTCTTTCCTACACTTCTATTTTATCTTGCTCTTCAGTAGTTAGAGAGGAAGGAAAAATGAGCTACCTAAACCAACATAAAGCCAAACCCTGCATAAAACCTTTGTCCCGCACCCTGCAGAGATGAACCTCTCTCCCAGCTGTTCTTCACGCTGGTGTGCAAAGGAGTGGTGCGCAGTACAGCAACGCTTTCACCCCAACCCCACACGCTTCCCCCAAAGGCAGGAGACAACGTYATTCCTTGCAGTTCTTCTGCACTAGGGAAACCCTTTCGCTACCACTGACAAAGGTCTGCTCCATCTCTGGCTCCAGAGCTCGTCTGCACGAAATAATTCATATGTGCACATGGACCAGCACAGGTACGTAGAAAACAACACTGAAATCTTAAAATTTTCAGAACTATTATCCATCTTTACTTATGTGTTCCCATTTGCCAAGTATCCTACACCTCAAATGGAGACATATGGTGCCAAGACTGTCTTCTCCTGCCACTTTGGGAACTTACCAGCGCAAGTGCTGACCACTCCTCTTACTGATAACATTGGGTAGATTCCCACTTCTTTCAGAGATTCATGATCTTCATATTGAATTATGAATCCTAATTGCTGACTGCATTGTCTGGCCTATTTAATCAGTCTTCATTAAACACCATCACTTTTATCACTTTAACAGACTGACCAGTGAAATACAGCCTGGTACATGCTGATCATTTGGAAGTAAATAAAAGGCTATATGAGACCTGGATCAATATGCAAATTCTGACCCCAGATCAGCAAAGCAGAGCCGCACAGCCTAACCTCCAAATGGAAGAAGGCACTGGCAGGAAAATGGAAATCTAGGTGGAAATTCCTACTCCACCCCAGCTTCTGTGTGGTTTGGAAAAATACATTTGGCCCAGGGGTGATTTTCCCAAATGGTACCTAGGTACTTACTAGAGCTTTCCGGCAGGCCTAAGTAGGTCACTCACTCCCAAAGCCAATGGCAAGGAAACACATAACCCCCTTAGACACTCATAAATCCACCTGGGTATTGATCTGCATAACTAAATATCCGAATATAGCTAGTCCTTAGTTTCTCTCTGTCTTGATTGTCTCCCATCGAAATGAAACAAAAGCTGAATATATATATTGAGAGAAAGAGACAGACTGAACCAGAAGCTCTATTGGCATAAGTCTGGCGTACATTTATTTGGCATAAATTTGGTCCAGCAGATTTGTTGCCTCAAAGCTTAAAATAAACTAAAAACAAAGCTGCAGATTCAAAGCTTCACACTTCATCCTTGGAAGCCCGGGGTAGTTCTAGAGAATAGCTGTGAAAGCTACAAATGGCAATAATACATTTTTAATAAAATTGCTGTTTTAAATCATTTGCTTTCAACATCTATTTTGCAAGTCTCAGAGGAAACCAAAAGCTATTTTGTGGCAGCTTCCTCATAGTTATATATTATGAAGAATCTCAAAGATCACTCCAGCTATAAATACATGTTATGAATGGAATTTGGTATGGAGGACAATAGCTGTAAAATAATGCCTAAGGGAATGAAAAATTTACTGACGCTTTGATATAACGCTGACAGGTAGAGGCTGAGTGCATTATTTCAGCATCAAGGTAACTTTTCTGTCCCAAGGACAATATTTTACACAGCGATTGTTTGAAAAAAACACCAATATTTCTTTTATTACACTTGTCTGTATTTTTTTCCCACACCCACATATTGAAATTGCTATAAATCCTATTTGCTCAGGGCAGCACTACCCATTTCATTTATTTGAGTGACACGCTTCTGAGCACATGCTATTTTTTTCCACACTATCTCCCAATTTTCCAGAAAACTGTGCATATTAGGTTGTTTCAGCCAGTTAAGGGACGGGGGAAGAAATCAGGAGCTCTCAGCACAGCTGTAATGATCCTGATCCCCAAAGAGACAGAGAGCAGTACAGGACACAAAATCAATACACCCCTCAACCGCAGTCACAAATTCTGCGTGCGATGTAGGTCCTCTCGCAGCAAAGTGCCAGCTGCAAACGGAGGGGTTGTTATGCAGCACACACACAAGGCACAAGCAGGAATCCTTGTCTCTCAAGAGATGCTGGGGGGGGGGGGGACCAAAACACATACATACACATTCTTTTAGCACGCCGCCTCAGCAGCGCTGTGATTCCCCACAAAGGCAGGGCATTACACCGCTAAAAGCAGCGTGCTTTGTGCCCCAGCAGGAAACATTTCAGACCCATGCACAGAGCTCCAGCCCGGCCATCCTTGCGAAGCAGCACGTTGAACAGCTGCGACAGCAAGCGCTTTTAGACAAATTTCCAAATGCAAGAGGCGTGAAAGCAAGCTTGGTCAGCACGGCGGTGCTGCCAGGAAAGCAGAGCGCCTGCTGGCACATGGCACCAGCCGGACACGAGCAGCACCCTGCACACTCCAGCTGCACAGCGGAACGCTGCCGGGYTCAACCTACTTCTCCTCTCACCCTTTCTCAGTCCGGGAGCTGCAGATAACCTCAGAAAGCTTTCCTCTTGCAGCATTTCCACACAGGAAGGCTCTTCCTAGCTTTGAGTGTTTAGCCAACTATAAACCCACTTTCTCCGTTTCCCTTGTGCTAACGCTGAAGCACGCAGAAGTGAAGGGTACGTAGCAGGTCTAAGGGGCACTTTCAGAGCTACAGGTTTCTCCGAAAAATGGCTGATGGGCTAGCTGGGAAGACACAAAGCTACACGGGCAGCAACAGAGCCARTCGTTGCAGTACAGAGCTGGCGGCAGCATGTTACTGTGCTGGCAGGGACCAGGAGCACTACAGAGTTTGTATTTGCCAAGGTTCGTTATAATTCTGACTGTATTCTAACCAGGGAGAACAAGCTCCCTTGACTAGGCTTTGCAAAGTTGCTGCATCTTGAATTTTAGTCACTAGTTCGTTACGCTGTTAGTTTTCAGCCAGCCCAATTCCTGTTAGTCCTGGAGAAGCGTAGCTCCTTCAGACAACTCTGGAGAGCCCCTTTTGCCTAGGAAAAGTGCTTTAATACATGCATTACTGTGGCACCTAGAGCTTGAGTCAGAGACCAGAGACCGGCATATGAAATGCCCAAAGAGAAATGGGCATAAAAAGCTTATACAGTCAAGCCCAACAAAGAGGAGGCTGAAGGCACGTGCTGAGCCACGGTGTCGTTACCACTACCTTAGCATCTGGGTGGCAGCTTTGGAACAGAACCAACACAGCGCTTTTCCTCCTGACACAGCGCAGAGTGCTGCATTTCTGTCATCTCCGCGTCTCTTCTGTTTTCATCACCTGCATGGTAATGCCCGTCCGTCTAGGCAGAAATGACAGCAACCCTGGTAACTGTCACTGAAGCATTCCCGCTTCAATCCAGGATGAAAATCCCACACTGTGTGCTGTTGCTTGCCATGGCACTACAGCCAATAAAACAAATTGGGCCAAGGAAGATCGATTGCTTTGTTTGATCGAATTACAAAAAACAGCAGCTGAAGGGAACACAGGAGATGCAATATCTCAACTTACATCAAACATCCACTATAGCGCCTCACAAAAATCTCTAAAATGTTTGAATCAAACTGGTTTGGACAGAGRCACTGTCAGATGATTTGAAAGTTAACTGGAAATCATAAGCAGTGAGCAATGTTGGGCAGCAGGGTTTTGAACAAGAAAGGCATTTTTAAGTGTGCTTCCACAGGGATTAACATTATTTCTACTGAAGCATCTGGAAGAGCAAAAAAGTAGAACATTAAATTTGTGAATAGTAATTGCATAGAACAAAGAGGAGCCAGTTGGAATTGAAAGTATGACCACGCAACCACTTGCAATGCAACAAACCCATAGTATTTTTAACCCGTATGAAAACATCGTGGCAAGAAAAATAGTGGGAAAGCAGTAAAAGCAAAAGAGATGCCTTGCCATTTGGCCAGCAGAGTAGCAGAATCATGACTTAAAGCCATCTGTTTTCCAAACAAGTTGCCATTCTCCTGAGCAGAGTAGMTAAGATCACAGGGGACATGACAGCTATTTATGAAATGCACCGTCATTTGGTAAGAGCTGGCCATCTGAAGACTAGACAGACCTCAGTAAAGCCAAAAAGGTTTAAAGAAAGGTCTCCATATTTATTACATCCTGGGAGGTTTTCCTTGTTAATTAGCAAGTGATTTTCTCCAAGCAGTGAGGAAGATGGAATGCAATAAAAGCTGACACTTGCAAACGCTAGCAAGAAACAGATGGTCCTGCTCTCCGTCAGGGAGACARAGCTATGGATTTGAGTCTCTTGATTTGTAAATACTATCCTTTTTCTTTTGCATTATATTAATCTGGAAATAAGGTTCCCATAATATAATATAGTCTAGATATCACAGTCAGGCTGATTTTACTGCTCTTTAAATTCACCTTCTGTCAAATCTGTAGCTGAAATACACAAATTTTCCTTTCATTTCTGTTTGCTGTCAACATACCTCAGATCTTACACGTATATCAGAGGAATCATTAACAGTCTATGATCTGTTTTGCGAAGCCAGTCTCACAGCTGATTAAGTTGCTAGATAAAACACATTAAATGTCAGGTCCTAATTCCCTTTATCAACCATAAGAAAACACTCCACACTATAAAATAACAAGCCTTACTGTTAATCTTCAGTAGCACCTAGAAGGTAGCAGATGTACAAATTAAAGAGATTCATATCTCCCGCTGTAACGTAAGGGTCCAAGCACCCCAAGACGCTCTGCAACCGCTCCCTGGCAGGGTTTGGCTGCTSAGGGCCTGCTCTGCCCCGGCACAGCGGCAACCTGCGGTCCAGCCGCCGGGAAGAGCCACAGGGGGGGAAAGACACGGGAGAGGTCCTGGCTGGGGCCTCTCGCCCTTGGTTCGGGAGGTGTTCGCGAGCTCAGGGAGGTCACCGCTCTGCCGGGCTCATCGTCACCCTTAGCTCCCAGCTCACCTCCCCTCGCAGAGCAGTCTGCCCCCGCTGCTCCCCACATCTAACTTGTTTACCCACCACCGGGGTAAGGCACCCGGTATTCAAAGTTATGCTTCACATTAACAGGAGCTAAGTAACCTCCGCTCCTTTGTAATTAAAGTACATTATTGCTAATACAAACTATTCCCAAACCCTGCTCTATAACCAACGCTGGCCCTAGGGCCATCATTAGCAGTTGAACTCTCCTGGGCAGGAGATAGTCAAGGCAACGAGTCAAAACAACGAGAGCGACGGTGGATGTTACTGCTGATATTCCGGGCACGCTGCCCGCCTCACGCCTGCCCAACATGTGCCCTGAGCCACCGGTGCTGCAGTGAGGCAGCAGCCCAGGGACACTGCACTCCCAAACCCACGGAAGCACAGAACGGCATGTTCTCCTGGGTGCTCTGCAAAAAGGGAAAAAAGAAAAAGGGCCCTTCAGGCCAGCACTACTGAAGCCCAGAGGCTGCTCTCTGAGATACATCAACACCGGTTATGATCGTGAGGCTCATAAGAGTGGCACACTTCATTTGCTTTTCTTTTCTTTTTTAAGTAGGGAGGGAATGAGGAATGTCAGCCAAGAGAGGCGGTACATCCAGGCACGCTATGCGCAACCCGTGAAACCTATAAGTCATCAGCTACTACCCTAATCCTATAAACACAGCACAACTGGGTAAGTGAAAAAATCCAATCTTGCGATCAACAGCACCAAGTCCAACTGGTGCCACTAGTAACATCCCTCAGAGACAGATATTAGAGTCAATGCTATTTGAAGTCTTTTTTAAAATGACCTAGACAACATTCTCAGCAAGTTTGCAGACAACACCAAAYTGAGACCAGTGCTTGAAATTCTGATTAGATATTTGCATGATTTCACCCCCCCTCCCATGCAGGCGATCAAACACCAGAACAGGGGCCCGGTGGAGGGGGAAGCTTTATCCTTGGAGGCACTTAAAACTCAACTGGACAAAACTCCGAGCAGCCTGATGCGAGCTGGCCCTGCTTCGAGCAGGGCATCTCTGAACAGATGACCCCCAGCAGTCCCTCCCAACCTAAGTTACTTTACAACAGCATTAGTTAATATATCAACAGCGGGGCCTGTGCTTTTGTGTACCCTCTGTGCAATATTGCTACAATGGGTTATAGAAACCTGAACATCCTGAATAACACCCTATCTTCAGGTTTCTTTTTTGTTAAAGTATCTAGCTTCCGACACAAACTAAATTAGATTTTACTCAGTACTAAGCTGCAATGAACAGATTGTCTAATGAGTACAGAACTTACTGAAGTTGCCTCTCCTTGATGGCAATTGGTACAATGACACGTTTTGAGCTCAGTAGCCACTTTCATGGCAAATTATGCAAACTATATGGGTTCTCCACAGAATTAGGTACAAACCTTAGGTCAGCTATTTTATAGATTAAAAAGAAACATAACACGCTATACAATTCCTGATGGCCAGTGTGAGTACTTACTTATCTAACTAAAAGCACATTTTCCCCCTGTGTCCTGAACGCTCTAGAGATTGTCTGCCCGTGGCTTTTATAAGCAGACTAATTCTCAGCCTGCCATTCTTTGCCTACACTAGTTCATTCTGCTGTGATAAACCATTGCCTGTAGAAGCACTGAATCTGCAGGAATAAAAAAAGGAACCTCTCCTTATGGTAATACTACTAGAAAAGAGCAAAACACAAACACATTCATTTTAGCCATAGTACAATGAGTAATGAAGGAATAAATAAATTATAATTGGTTAAGTTATTGATGTCTATCATTTAGGAATCTTCTTGTTCAGCAGTAAATGTTTTCCTCCCTTAGCTATTTACAATGTGTGGGTGGAGCAGAGGTACAGGGTGATATATTTGCAGCTGTATTTGGATAGCATAGTTTTGCAACCATTCAGTACTCTATTGAGATCTGAAAAGTTGTTGACCCTGCCAGCAAATAGCAATTACAAGTTCAGTAGGATCTGACTATCCTAAAGCCTTGCTTTGAGGAAGCCTTCAGCTTATGAACATGATACCAGCTTTCAAAATAAATACAGAAGGATTTCCTTGCTTATAAAGTACATACCAGCATTACACATATGAACAGCTCTAGATCTGCAAAGCATTTTTCTGGTTAGTTGGCATTTTTCTTTATAAGTTATTCCAGTACTAATGATTCCATTAAAGCAAATAAGTACTTGAAAAACATTCAGGAAATGTATTCTATTTAATGGACCATTTCTCCATAAGGATGAGGTTCTATAGAAATATGGACCATAAAGCTTCCTTTTTGATAAAAAAATACCATGCTTTTCAGGATATTAAGGTTTAAGCAGTCATCAGAAAAATAGGGCTCAACTAATTACAATCCTGTGTTCTTTCAACACAGTACCGAGGTGTACCAGTTTGAAAGAAACGAAAGCTGCAGCCACAAAATGTCTCAGCAGAGTTTTGTAGCTCCCCACGTTTTAGTGTTGGTTTGCCTTGTGAAGGTGTGTGGCATCTGAATTACGCTCCCAGGTCCCTACGCATCCTACAAACACTGCGGGGCACTGCAGAAGGGGAACCTCCGAGGCCCACTCACTAAACACGGGCCCCGTTACAAGGCTTCAGCTGAAACATAACCCAATTGCTGCAATGCACACTAGGACCAGTGTCAGAAAGAAGCCCGGAAGAAAAATAACAGCACCACTCCCCACCATGGTCTTTCCTCTGTGGTTTATTAATCTGTGATGTTCAGGGCTCTCTATTGTTATGAGCCTGACTCCAGCGGTAATTAATTCCCAACAACACAACAGGAGCCTCTTAAGGTTGTCAGCGGGAAGGGCTGGGAGCGCAGAAAGCCCATTTCTCCAAAGTGCTTTCTCTTTCAGCTGCAGAGATGCACCTCCCCACATACCTTGAAAAGTCTCCTGAACTTTTTGAACAAAAAGAAGYCTCTTTGAACCACCGCCCCTGCTTTTTTTTTTTTTTCCTTTTTCCTTCTCTGTGCTAACCAACACCTTTCCTCCAGCTGTCGTTGCTACCTGCAATAGGTTTTCTACAGACATAGCTGTTGACCTGGCCAGCAAATAGCAAATACAGATTCACTGGGAATGTGCTGTCTTTAAGTTTTGCTATAAAGAAGTCAATCTAACCCCAGGATCAAGTACACAGAAAGTCAGAGGTTCAGATCCCTCCTTGGTGGAGGAAACTCAAGCGTACTGCTCCAGGGAGGATCCTCTGGCAACAGCCTGCTTGGGACAAAGGAGAGAAAGCAACGCTTGCACTCACACAGACTAAGGCAGCTCTACTCCACATTGCATAGTTACACAATCACTGACCAGAGAGGAGCACAGTACCCAAGGTATAGGAGCAGGGGAAAACAACACAGGTTGCAGTCCTTCCCCCCTCCCCCAGTTTATTGCTATTCTATATAACTTAGAATTCCCAGTTCCTCCCTCTCCCAACGTCCCCAAATCCCAAAGTGAAAACATCCTACTCACTCTTTCTTCTCTCAGCAGCCAGCTGTTCCCCTCTCCAAAGGGCATGGGGTCTAGCAGTCAGAGCACCCACCCAGAAGATGGGTCAAATCTTCCTAAATAAAGGAAGCAAACATTAGTCCTCCCATAATACCTCTTTCCCCTTCTACAGGGCAACAGAGAGCCTGATCTCCTACACGAGCCCTAACAAATACCTATTAGATCAGTGGCCACAATCAAGACAAGCACAGAGAGACCTCCTTTTGGGAAGCACAGGGAGACTACAGCCCCAGCTAGAGACTGGGCCACCCAGCACAGGTGCGATTTATCTCTCTCTGAGCTGTGCAGCAGAATTTAAGGCACCTGTGGTACTTCAGTAACAAAACCCAAATACACCTGAAGACATGAGCTCCTCCAGGGTTAAGTTATAAGGATTTTAACTTCGGACTTGCAGCTCCCAAAAGTAGCAGCTTGTCCCACATCTGCCTTCTTGAGGATCTAAGCCCAAGTAAATTCAGAAACAAGGGAATAAGCCTTTGCTAGGCACCACTGCCTCCCTTCGTTTTTTAAGTATTGCTCATTTAGGGCTTGGTGCAAATGTGGGTGAAAGCCCAGCCCCTCAAGGAATAACCACTATCAGCCTTGTGCTGTATGTAGTGACCTTGGCAACTTTACACCACCAATTTTCAATCATAGATGATGGATTAATCAAGGCTGATTTGAACCAGCTGCACTTTGTCAGAGTCTTTGCTCTGATCTTCATGCTGCAATAACTTTCCATTTATAATTGATTCTGCCAGGGGGGAGGCTGTTCAGACAGCAAAGTACTCTGCCTCCCTTCTGCCACCAAAAAAAAAAAAGGCACTTTTCACTAATACTACTAAGGTATTTTTTTACAATGGCGAGAAGACTGACATGACGCAGTTTCTGTCAAATGCCTGCGTGTGCATGTGTCCTCATTAGTTGAGGCTTCAGAAACTGGCCTACAATTTTAAGGTCAGCGGACCAAGCAACAGAAGGAGAGGCTTACACCACACACAAACTCACATCCATAGAAGATTATTCATAAGCTTCCCAGCTCTTTCTGTGCAACTTAGAGCTTGCTGCCTTTCAAGGAAAACATTTAGTACTGTACCCAGTCTCTATCATGTACCATAATAGTTGCCATATAAATGCATCTCATTGCTTATCCATCACAAAAAGCGCATTTTGTGGAGGCTTGTACACCCCTAAAGCCTAAATCAAAAGCTGGTGTTGGACTGTTTACTCTCCAGTTCCCAGCACGCACACACAAGCACATGCTTGCCTGTTAATACCATTTTTAGATGAACAATAATTGACAGACTCCTCCGGGCACAGTTTCATGCAAAAGCTACTGGACTTACTGAGGTGGAAGGGCAGTGGAGTACTGTGCAGCCAGCTGGAAACCGAAGATCCAGGATGGATGAAGTTGGCATGCCAGCCACCGGGCCACAGGCTCTGATCACTACTTGCACGCTCATCCCGAGACAAGGAACTGCAGAGCACTACCCCAATAACTCAGCTCCATTCCTCGAGCTCAGACAGCTCCTTTATTAACTCTGACAAAAGTTGCTCCCTTTCCCCTTGCCTGGGTAAACAGAAATCCTTCCCAAAGCATCAGGAATGATCTCAGTTTCAGATTTTGGTTGCAGGGACCCTGCTGTCAGCACAGAAGACAACAGCACCAGACGAAAGGGACCGTCTCCTGTCTCTCCTTGTCCCACAGCAGGCCGTCCAGCATTAGACACACTCCTGTCGCTGCTTGCTGGCATGCTGGTTATTTTAAGTATGCTTTCATTTCTCACACCGGGCTTAGCCCACAGCAGACCATTTTGCTTTACAATCCAGCCTCTCATTCAACTGATTGCTTCTGTCCACTCAAAAATATCTGCGATCACAAGTACCTCTCTGCTGCTAGAGCCCCAAGTTACTAGGTACAGCAACACTGCCAGTGAACTGAGGGTTAATAGTAATTTCACTGACACAGGTGCTTAGAGAATTAGACCCTGGAAGGATCATGGATATCAGGAGTACTTACCAACCACTAAATTAAACTATTTATTGGCCTCCTTGCACAGGCTTTAATTTACGCCATTCTCTGCAGGGCAGCATATAAAGGAGTATCAGCTCTGAGGCTGGCTGGGATTCAGCACTGCTAAAGCAGCTGCAGCACCACTGATTCCAAGAGAGTGGCTTCGTTTCACCCAGCGGATGATCTCAGCAGCTTTCCTGAACTGAACATGCACCTAGCCAACAGATCCCTGCACATATTCCCATCCCCACGTGTCAACAAAGCTGCCTGACCAGATTGACTGACTTTATTTCAGTTTAAATATTGGAGTGCATGCGTATATCAAGAATGGGCTTGGGCCATCCATAGCCAACTCTTTCCAACTTTCTCGGTTCCTCCAGAGAAGCTTAAAAATTCTGAAGACCATACAGACAAATATTATTATAATATTATAGAAGTAAAACTACAATAGCTACTAAAACAACTTTAGTAAAAAATAATCAGCAGTATACAATAAGACAGAATATACTAAGGTGGCTCCTTTTAAACGCTGCAGTAGAAGAAGCTAGTCTGAAATACACAATCCTGACAATGCCAGAACTACGAAGGGACGTCAGAAGGCTCATCAGAAAAAAAATATCATTAAATAATGGCCACCACCAGGTGAATTTGAACGATGGGGCACCACTGATCAGCTCTAAGGGACAGCTCCTCCCTTTGTGACCCAGGCAGGGATCAGAGTGGAAAGAAATGGGGATTCACACACAACCCAACATCCCCTACCTCTGATGCGAGAAGATGTGAGTGTACAGTCCCTTCTAGCACATTAATGCTCCTTTCTTGTCTCATTTGACTGGAGGAGAAACAGTTCATTGGCATCATCCGAGTCTTCATAACAAACTTGAACTAACTCGTCATGGGAGAAACGCCTGCAGTCCATTTCCCTCTAATATTTATTACTTCTGACTGCAGGAATAAGGCATTGATTACACGCAGTTCATGTTTTGAATATTAACTTCCCAACCATAAAGAGTAGAGACATTTTAGTTTAAAAAAGAGTTCCGCTTTTAGGACACAAAATAGCAGTTTCCAGAAAATACCACTTTACCAAGCCTGTACCGAATCCCAGTTTGGCCCTGGGGTCTAGTGCTGAAAGCCAACACCTGAGCAAATGCTGGAATCCCAGCAGCCATATGAATCCAGACAAGTCACTTAATCATGCTGTGCCTCCATCTTCTCATAGGAATAATGCACAGCTACTTCACTTGGGTAATGCAAAGCCGATTTCATTAGCATTCACAAACTGCTTTCTCCCCAGCAGAGGAAAGTATTAGGGAAATGCTAAGCATCTCTACTGCTGGGCTTCTCTTCTAAACTAGCTCTTTTCATAAGTTATGTCCTACCAAGCATGCAAAAATTTCTGAGAACCTTCTTAATCAAGAAAGCAAGCATATACTCATTTGCCAAACACAGGCTTGTAATTATGTGGGAACGAGGCAGGAACAGCATATACATGCATTAACATTGACATGATCAAGAAATAACAGCACCATTAATATATCCTTTTGGAAATGACAGTCTTCAGCCAGACAAATGGTTGGAAAATCACAAGTGGGGGTCATTAAACATTTTCTTTTGCAAGATGAATTAAACAAAGAGGAGGCTTAAAGAATGCTGCAGTAACTCATGGGATAAAAGGGACAGTGGTCCTCAAGTGCACTAAATACATTCTAAACTATCCATCCAAATGGACCCATGGACCTCAGGTACCCAGAGCAGACATTTAATGGACTGCTGGACAGCTGTAAATAACCAACTGACCTTGTACCAGCTCCTTCACCTGCCTCAGACAGAAAAAATCTCAGTCAGTATATAAATAAAAAAGCACATGCTCCTCAGTAATTGACGCTAGCACCCAGAAATGGTGCAGGATCAGGAAGGTGAGCAGCAGAACTGGGCGTAGGAACAGAGCAGTCCATAAAACACTTGCCATTACAACACAGGTTACCTGAAGGAAAGCACTGGGGAAACACCTGGATCTGTGTTAGAATCCAATGTAAAGTCAGGGTAAAACATATTCCACTGTCAATCTGTAATACAGAAGTTGTTCTTACTCTTACCATAGCATTCACACATAAACATATCATGCTGCCATATCCTGAATTAGTTTCTTTTTTTCTTCTTTTTCTTTTTTTAATTAGAACAGGTTTATCTTTCCAATTATCATTTTTCAGCACCACAAGTCCACATTCTAACTCCCATTATTTCCAACTATATTGATGCTGGGAAACACAAAAACAATCCCATGGTTGTTTCTTTACTTCCAGACTCCATGAAAAACAGCCTTACACATACTGACCCAGGTGCAAATGATTTTGCTATACATACTGTCAAGTCAAATGCCTTCAAGTCATTTCAGCTGCTACAGATGGTCAAGAGATTATATCTATATTAGTACTACTAGAGATAATAAACATTAGTTCAAGAGTTAAAGGCCCACTTCCAGTCTCAAAAATGATGTTGTCACAGAATAATTTGAGTTGGAAGGGTCCTCCTGAGGTCCTGCTCAGAGCAAGGTCAATTAGGGCAGGTTGCTCAGGGACCCGTCCAGATGAGGCTTGAACACCTCCAAAGACAGAGATCCCACAATCTCCCTAGGCACCATTGCAGTAAAAAAGATTTTCCTTATAATTAACCAGAATTTCCTACGTTCCAACTTGCACCCATTGCCTCTCGTCCCATCCCTGTGCACTTATGAGAAGAGTTTGGTTCTGTCTCCTCCGTGTTCTCTGATCTGGCAGTTGCAGAGAGCAATAAGGTCTCCCCTGAACCTTCTCTTCCTACAAATATTTCAGCTAGTGAACAGTTATGACTTCCAGTGCTTTTTAAACTACATGAACCTATATGAAAGAGGGTGGTCTTCTCATTGTTTTGGTTACTATTATAAACACAAGTGACCATTCTCTTCCAAAAGCTTTGGTAGATCTTTCTCTGTGTGACATGCAAGACAGAGCCCCTTCATTTTAGGGATGGTTAAGATTGGATTAGGTTAAACAAATACAAAGCACTTGGATCTTTTTCTAAAACAAATTAAGGATCCAATATACTTAATTATATCTGGGAAATACAGGATATTTCTCTAGACTAAAAGCTATATTGCTTCTGTTCTGTGATATTGCTACAGCTCAGGTGCTCGGAATTTGTATCAGCACCTTCCAATATCTTTAAAGTTCCAACATGTTGTAAAGTAAATCTTTAATTATCTTCTTGTCATTTTACTGTTGTTGATCTGCTACCCATATCACTGTATTAAGTCACAGAACAGAGACGTGACATGAGCAAATACTGGTGGGGAGTTCTGGGAAAAAAAAATCACCTTAGTACATTAATAAGCTTTCCCCGTAAGGCAAACTCAGCTCAAGCTGCTGCAGTCTTAATTTCTAATTTGTTTGGAATCTGGTTTGATTTTCTGTCTCCTGTTAAATATAATTCTCTTCTGGGCTCTGTTTTATGCATTGATTTTTGCAATTGCATCCATATTACATTGGGACCCAAATCCACAGTTCTCTAATTCAGGTTACACAGAAAAGTTTAGACAAATAATCCCAATTTTTTTTTAATTAGAGAAATACTTTGCCTCTTTGAACAAGGATGGGACTCAGACTAGTTACAGCACCATTTGTTCCCACAGTCAAGGATATACATCAGGAAGGGATGGACTGTTGATTTTTTAAGTGTATACTAAAGAAAACTTCTCTCTGGACTATACTTTGTATTGGGGAAACTTAGAGTTTAATGAAGTCATCAAACTATTATTTTAAATAGCTGTGCTCTAGAGTAGCCATCGTTGCTACACTGAGAGAGAATACAGAGAATCTCCTAAAAATCTCTTGTGCAGAGGCCTCATCTCTAATGCAGCACATGATGACTTTTTCCTCTTAMATAATCACAAGCGGGTCTGACTTTTTTATTTCAAGCAGGGTAATTTTTACTGATTATTATGGCTACTAGATTAGTTTTAGCATGTATTCATCTCAAAAATACCTGCAGAGAGCAGAAAGATCATCACTGCACAGACCTGGTTTCCATTCCTGGCAAGTCATTTAGGGCTTTCTGGAAAACGCAGGTGCAGACAGAGGGAAGTCTCCTACCCCTGCTCCCAGCTCAGTAACTCCGCTGCCGGAGGCTGTRCCCATGTCAGCACAGCACCATGCCCAACCTAATCCGGTTGTATCCTCTCCTACAAGAAGCTCCTCCACTACCCTTGTCTTCAATTGGAATTGTAAGAAGGCAACAGCTCTGAGGATTACAATTCAAAATGAATTGGGCTTGAGACCATCCCATTTGTAAGGAGCAAATATTATTAACTACTTTTTGGTGTTTTGCCAGCTGAAGTTATTCGGAGCTTGTAGAAGTGCTTGGTGGGTATGAAATAGAGGATGATACATAAACGTTGAGAAAGATTAAAGTGGTAGAGATTTTTTTTTTGTCTGTTTTACATAAAAGCAAATAAGAATTCTGGCTAGCAGCTGACAATTTCTGCTGCTATAGGAAATGCTGTTTCAAAGGCAATTAAATCTTTGTACCTAAACACGCTTCCTTCACCCCCTTTATTCACAGGATGTGATACAATAGTTTTGATCCTCTCTTGCATTCAGTTAAAATAAATATTTTCAACCACAGACTTATTTTATATAGACAACCAGAATATTGTCAAGGACATGAGTCTCCTTCCTTCCTTCCTGTTTCTCCTCTCCCCCACAGTTTCTTCCTACATGAATATGCCACAAGATAGAGATGCCCATGGTACTATTCCACTAATATTAAGAGATTTAGTTTCCTTCCTCTTAGAAAACAGCCTATTAGAGCTAAATGCATGTTAGATTGCTTGCTTTCAAAATAGCCAACAAATAGCCCCTTTTTTGGGCTTGGTTTTGGTGTGGGTCTTTTGGGGCTTAAGAGAGGGCTCGCTTCTCACCCCTCTTCAAGCAGAGGATAATCTGTATGCTTTTCTGATATACTGCTCGTTGTCTAAGTTTACTCATCACGTTGATGAAGGGGTCTGGTGTAGGTTAAGTACCCTCACTGTGTTCTCATTGTCATTTCAGAGATTGCCTTCTCCCCATCATCTCAGATGGAAGAAAGCAGAGCAGTCACTGTGATGTGCTACCCTACCATTGCGCTGACCAACCACACAGGAAAAGACGCTTTGTACATTTTTTTAAGAAGATGGAGTTTTCTATTGCTCCACCACAGTCATTACTTTTGTGTCTCATTATTTCAAACCCTTTCYGCTTCATTATAAAAACACCATTTGCTAGACCTAAGGTAACTAGCACAATAGCATTTCAAGGCAGCGTGAATTAATCAATACAGCCTCTACAGCTGGGGAGCACAATGTAACTCACTGGGAAGGTGTAGGTTTCATTTCAAGCTGCTCTGCACCCTCCTAATTAAGCACTTTATAACTCATCTTCTACAAAAAGCCTCAGCTCCCAGCTATAAAAACAAACTTCTCTGTTCAGAAACAGATGTGACTATAACTGGAGT
>JASVER010000011.1:17747043-17765346 GCA_030449065.1 Oceanodroma leucorhoa
GAAAGAAAGAAGGAAAGAAAGAAGGAAAGAAAGAAAAAAATTGAGTCAAACATGATAGTCCCTACTCCATCTAGAATAGTTAGGTTTGACCCATACACACCTCTATTTTCTGTGTTCCCAAGCCTCAAGGTCACTTGTTTGATCTGGCAAGAAGAAAGGAAGCAAGGGCCAAGAGTGGTCTCCTACCCATCCTTTTCACTGCCTAACACCCCATCCCATTGCCAAAGAGCACTTGCTCTGGTACTGGGGTGCTGCGAGAGCACACAGCATGCAGCTTGGCACTCACTAGAACTCAAAAAGACAAATTTTTATTTCCAGGGCCGCTATTGAACCAGGAAGCTGTTAAGGGTTAAGGCTCATGATGTTATTTCATCTTCACTGAGTGACCTGTGTGGGCTCTACATCAAACATTCAGTCCATTAGCTGTACTTACAAAAATTTTACTTTCGTTCTTAAAATAGGATACTGTGTTCCACTGTGTCTTGTGACTGGAGACAAGTCATTCATCACAATCTCCACCACTCCCCCAACCCACCCAGAGCAAACCACGCCAGTGGGAGCCAGCAGAGCCCTGGGTTAATTGCTGGAGGAGCTGCTTGCCAAACTCCTGTACAGCCCCACCGATGCAGTCATCTTTTGTCACTCACAACCCCTCTATCCATGCAACTTGCAGCTCAGCCTCTAGAGAGGAGAGAAATGTCTTACAGCAAGAAAACCCGCCCTGGTCCTTTCCACTTCCAAACTATCATTTCAGGATGTAGAAGAGGCCAGGTCAGGGACCGTAGTTCAATACTAGCTCTTTCTAATTGCATGATTAGGAAATGGGAGGAGTGGCACCAGTCCTTCAGAGCAGGAGGAGATCTTCCCTTCCGGCAGTACRGCAGTACAGTCGTCGTCTTCTTCAAGAGGGACAGAAGCTCTAACTAGCACTTACCTATTTGTGCCTCACCATGCTGAAGCGTGGATCTGGCATGCACTTCTGCCTCTAGTGACCATACAGGAAAAAGCAGACAAATATAAATTCTCCTTTAAAAAGCAGAAAACATAATTTCTCCTTTTACTCCCAAACTTTGTATCTATTCCACAGTCAAGCACTAAAGCAAAGGCTTAACACAGCCAGAGTTTTCTTTAACAAGAGGTCTCCCCCTAGTTGCTTTTGTTCAGCTGTGCCATGTACAGATCTGGTTTGGGGTCTTTTAGAAAGCACTGCAGAGCTGACAGAGGTAGAATAAATGTTTTGAATAGGGAAATTTTGTGCATTTTTTTAATTTACTTTGTGGGAATCCTCCTCAGAGACCAAGACTAATATTGTGCCTAAAGCCATATGCATACAACACTGCAATTTATTCTGTATCATGCTGCTAGTTTTCCTGTGTAATTTAATGCACGGGATTTTATCACCAGTCTTTCAACAGCAGATATCAAGCAGTCAGAAGGAAATGGCTTACAAGATCTCTTCCTGGCAAGAGTTTAGATGTGTGCTTGAAGGGCAGCTGGAGTTAAAATATGACAGGCAGTAGACTAACCCATACCTTAACAAAGGATGAAGCTTTCAGACAGTTCTTTCTCTCCCAAAACACAGTCGGCTCCTCTGGGGTTTGCTTTGCCTGTATGTTGTAAAGGCTTGTAACAGTGTACTACTAATCAGCCCTTGGGGCTGGCTCAGAACAAGAGGTGGTGTTGATTGCACGCTTGGGAAAGAGCAGCACTCTTTTTACTGAGGTGAAGCTGGCTGGTTGTTATTTTACTTTCCCCCTTCAGAAAGATACTTGCTTAAAAACAAATGCAATCAAGACACCAGCCTACTGACCACTCTGTCAGATGGAAAGCAACTCAGCTTTAGCRAGCAATCTCCCAGCCCATTAGCCTTTCCACCTCACTTCAAGGAAAAGTTTCATTTTCTTCAGTTTCTAAGTCTATCTAGAAGCAGATCCAGTAGCAACTCTTCCGCACACCTACTTTACCCTCCAGTGGAGAGAGTCGGAAGCAAGCAGCTTTCAGAATCAGCTACAGCCAATGCAGAGAACCACCAGCCTTTGGATGAATGGTACCAAGGACGATGCATGGAATAGCCTCACCAATATACTGTTTGGCCAGACTGGTTTCTACCATACTTTTCTATGTTTCAGTACTATAGTGACCACATTCAAGCCAAGGAACTTCTGTTCCTTAAGTTCCGCCAGCTGTGGTGAACACACACAGTCTGCTTTGAGATGCTTTCCGATAGCCACACTGCTACCTCTGCTGCAGCTGTTCTGCAGCCTCATCTAGGTTTTCTCCTACCAGGATGAAGTTCAACTACCAAATGATCARAGCTTTTACTCACTTTTATTCAGTGTTCCAACAGTAATAAACAAGCAAGGGCTGGAGCTAGGATCTTTGGCAGATAGAGTAAAAGTCTATTCCTTTCTGAACAGGCTGTTAGAAATAGTTTTCTTCCAAGACAATACTGCAAGGGCCATTCTCACCTGTATGTTATATGAAGACAAAGAACACTTCAGGTAAAAAAAAAAAAATCAAGCCTCTTATTTGGTCCAGGATTGACAACTCAGGTAACTATCTAGCTGAAGATTTTGTAGCAGCCAGAGGAGGAAGCAGTCACTGCCCCGCTCGCCTCCATAAAGTTAATCCTGAAGGAAGGATCTATTTCATCAGATCAGAAACAGTCCCCAGCTCTGTTTCTTCCAACAGTTGCCTGTTAAACAGCTGCAGTAGGCTCCGGATTTTTCTACTAGGCCTTAACTTCCTAGTACAGACACCTTCGTATCCTCGCCTCTCCAGCATCCTTTTCAGAACGGATCTGCAAAACATTTTGACTCCCTCCCCCTTAAAAATTTAGGTTGGCTAATTGTGGAAGTCTAGATTAGTGTTGCATTATTGCATCTGCTTATCTTAAGTATTTTTGTTGCTTTTCCCATTTCTTTCAACACCACTGATAGTACTGCAACTGGGCAATAATCCCTCATACCTGACTCTGAGTACTCATCAACCCAGCGTGAGCACAACGTGCCGGAGCAATGTAAACGGAGGGAACAGAGCTCAAGCAGGCAAAGCCCCCTTGCAAGATTGCTCCACCTTGCAGCATGGACACAACTACCCCATCTTTGGTTAGCTGGGTCAGTTCCCCAGTTTCAGTCTGAGAGGGGCCAGAGACCCCAGCGACATCTCCTCCCACCATGCTGGGCTGACTGTGCCCACACACAGCCCTGACACCTCCTAAGCAAATGTGCTTTGCTCTGCAAGTGCAGAAGAGTAGCTTTTTCAGCTGAGGAAAACGTGCTGGGCTTACTGCAGAGCTGAAGTAGTGCAGACAGGAGCAAATTCTGTGGCTGCCTGCCAGCGCGCAGAACGGCGACTGCAAATGCACAGCACTGTCCTCCCACAGCCGCGATGGCAGTTACACAGTGAAGGCAGCRAGCAGGAGTGGGCTGGTACCAGCACAACCCATTTGGTCTGAGAACGGCTCACAGAGGGATAGCCTCAGCCACCACAGCCCCTCAAGCTGCACTCTGAGCAAAGCTGCCCTAAAAATGGGAGGCATCTACGTAGCGCATTAATACCCAAGGACACACAGGCAGACACCAGGCAAGGCACCTATCCTGCGAGCAACGCGCCTCCTGATGCTAGGCAACATGAAAGCTACTAAGCTGAAATCCAATTTTAATCCCCTTGTTGAGTGAGTTCACGTAAGTTCAAAAGGGAGCTCTCTATCATTGTTATAGATCTCATCTCCTGAGACAAGGTGAGGCAAGTAAATCAACAGAAGTATCGTTACTAACCCATAGGAGAAATGGGTGTATTGGGGCTGAGTCGGTTTTCTAACTACAGCCTTGATTCACCTATTTTTCTCAAGCCTGTCTCATCTGTCAAGCTTTCCGAACCGGTACAATTTCTATGCCTAGCTAAGCTATAAAGCTTCCACTATTCCTCATTCAGCTTAATGTAGCACTCAAGCCTCTACACTAAAAACTGTGGTGCCACATGGAGAGAATAGATACGTTTAAGTTTAATGCTCACTATAGCTAACAGTCATTTATGTTAATAGATGCTTTTGTTTCTTGGAATTAATCTTCCTCTGGGACTTTTTTTGGTGGCATAAATCAGGACAGATTATTTCCCTTACAATTTAGAATACTCTTCTTTCTCAGATACTAAGAGCAGAGAAGGACAATCACAAGCAATCAAATTACCATATCCTAATGAACTACCATTTGTCAGCTAAGCCAGAGTGACTATTTCCTTGCGTGTAGCAGGTAAACATCAGAAAGGCTTGAGGAAGGTGATTAAAGGCAGTATGTTTAATTCTGCAGTAGGCTGAGAGAGCACTGGCAACCACTTACAGCCACTTGCCTTCAAATCTCCATCACCTGCAATCTCTTGTCCTTACCCCACATTTTCATTTCAGCCTTTTCCAACCCTCCCAACACTGGCTACTCCRGCCAGTTCCTGCTGAACTTCCCACTGACCTCTGAGTGCTGGAGAGAGATGTATTCCTGAGCAATACAGGCTTCTGGGCCACCAGCACAGGGAAGTGAAGAGGCTTGCCTGGTGTCCTAGGAAGCCAGAGGGCAGCTCTATTCTCAGGGCAGCTCTGCAAGAGACATTTTGACACTTCTTATGCCTTCTTTTCCTCACATCTGAATTGAGAATAACTTTGCAAAACATCCTGAGATCCCTGGTGAGAGAATAAGATATATAACACTCCAGGAGAAGGAGATGCCCAACTGCGACATCTTGAATGACTGCAGCATATATACATTTGAAACCTCAGCTACTAAAAGAAAAAAAATCATCCTCTCCTACCCGATAAAGGGTTAAGGGTTCAAAAGAAATAGTTTTAGCAATTCTGGGTGCAATATTAGCTCACATACATGAGTTGAATCCATATGGCATATTAACGATTCCCAGCAAGGAAACAATTTCAGGAGCTATTCATTTAAGCAATAGTTTTCATTCTATCTAAATACTGGAAGCAATAAAGGCTCCTACGCACCCAGTAAAATAGATGAGGAAATGGCATAGTATGAAAATCAGAGAACAGGAGACAGATGTCAGAGTTCCAAGGAATAGAAGGTAATGTTTTTATTTTTCCTATTCCAGCTTTGTGTGCATGAAGGGGCACACACAAAGCCTGCTTTGGTTTTCAACACAATAGCCAAAGACAGGAGCTTGTATTCCTCCCAGGACAATACAAAGTGAAAGAGGGGGTATTTCCAACAGAGGTGGTGATTCAGAAAGATTGCCTAAAACAGGGAAGGGGTGAATAATCCCCTCACCTGGAAAGCAGCTGGACTTGCCTCAGCACTACCCCTTTAGATACTCTGCTACTGTTTTGAAACTCCATCACAAAAATGAGAGAAAGCTTAGTACAAGCGAACTCCCCTATGTGCAGCATGGGAAAAGCAGTGCATGCTTACCCCCAGCCTGTCGTCACACACCCGTAATGCCCTGCAGCAGTGTCACAGCCATGGGTCCACGTATTCCTTCTTACAGAGGCCTGATCTCACAGGCAGCTGGGGACTACAGGATGGCTCAAGCAGCCTTCGCCTGGTCGGCACACGAAATATGTTAGGGCTGTGGAGCATAAGTCACAGAACATACATTTCTCCAGACATTGAATTTTTCCTAGTGACATGCGATCATCTTCTGCTCTTGCTGATGTCTGTGAAGACAGTGCACAAGTAGCGCTACATACTTCAGCAACAAACACTAAGGATCTGATCTTTCTTCATAGAAATATATATCATAATAGAAAAGGTTGTGTGTGGTTTTGCATCATATTAATTGCAGTGGGATCGAACCCAGGATGAAGGACAGCATTCCCTTCTGAGACAAAGGGCAACAGTGACCTGGAGCCCTTTCATCTCATTACCATCAGACCATCCCACCAGTTACATCAGCACTGCACAGAAACTAAGGTTCTGTCCTGGCTCCTGTCATCCAGCATTTGAGTAGACTTAAAAACTGCAGTATTATTTCCAAAAAAGTGTAGGCTGTCACAGGCAGGAATAATCACTTCTCTCTCTCCGGGAGGATGTATGCAGATTGCTGGGGATTCATAAAGGAAATGCATCTCAGAACTACAGCAAAATCAGTGAAATGCTTTACTTTGTCCAACTTGCTGTTGAACCATCCTATTTGGCCACATACGGAGGCAGGTACTACGCTACGGCTCTTTAAGGAATTTATATCTACCATCTTTCTTCAAAAGGAACAGTAACAAAACTTCAAATATCAAAAAACTTTGAGGCATTCAGGAAGCCTACAGTGCATCTGGCACTGCTCTCTGAATGCAGCACTGCTAGTGCTCCTCCGCGTCCTCTACCCTGTCCCGTCAGGTGCGTTGGGTGTACTCTCCTGAGCTGTGCTTTGAATACCAGCTACTTCTGAGATCACCTTAGATATTCTTCTTGTTCAAGCAACTCTGCAGCAATGCTTCCCTCAACAGTATTTCAGCCTTGCTGCCACCTAATCAAACTAAACAGATCAGCACTCAGTTTCCCCAGAGTCTGTAGAAACGGGGCTTATTCTAAGAGAATGCTAAGGGCTTCTGACAAGAGCTGAAGCCTCCTCTGTCATCGACCTCAGGAGGGATTAAAACCATTGAACATCTTGCAGAGAAATCTGTCTACATTCAGCCACCAAGCTTCGGGATAGAATGCACACATATCGTACACAAGAGCCAAATAATTCACTTGCAATATCTTTAATGCTATCATTGCAAGGGGGGGAAGAACATTTCATCAGAGCAACAGAAGTCTCTTTTTTTAACGTTGCCTGAAAACTGACAAAAACCCTACCCACAGCCACTGAAAAGGCTTTCTTTCAGGAGCTGCAAAGACTTTTCACTTTTATTTAAGGCTAAAAGAGCTTTCTGCAGGGCCACTTTCATGYCCTATTTTTCACCATATCTGCCTGCCCACTCCTTCTGGGGGTCCTCCCTGCTTCCCTTCTCCAGATCTGAGTCCTCTTTGAACAGCCTTTCTGTTCTAGCAGTTGGGAGAGGAAAAACACACTCCTCTCTCCTTCTCTTTTCCCCTTCCCCACCAGCAGTGCTTCCCTCTCTGCCCAGCAAATTGCCAGTGTGGAGCTGCCCTGTGTGTCGGGGGGAAGAGCTGCTCTGGATGGCATGTCCTGTACCTAGGGTAGGTGGGAGAGACAATAGGACTACTTTGGGGTGCCTCACACGCCTACCTCCAGCACAAGGCATGTCTCCAAGAACATGTCCTGACACCTTGGCAAAAGCAGAGCAGCAGGGRCTGGGTGCAGCTAGGAGGGAAAGTCCTGACGCCCTGTCTGAAAGGTTGAAAAAGATCATCACGGCTAGTGAGATGGTGTTGCTTTTGTGGGAAGTTCAGCTGACATCACCTGCCACCATGCAGTGAATGGGTAGCTCAAATGTGCGCACGCTTGTTGCTCTACACCCTGTTTGCATTTCCGCAGAGTACGAAAACCAGGAAGAACGGGCAAGCAAGGGAAATTAAGATTGACCTCACCTGTTGACCTCATAACAGTATTGTCAGGATTATGGCTCTGTTACAGGTCTTGCAAATTTGGCTACATACAAGGCATACTCCATCATGCCGACATTTGACATGTGGGCCTAGCAAACAGACTCTCCAAAGCAAAGGCTACCTATACTGCAATGCTGATTTCTGCAAGCTGCAATTCCCTGTCCTTAGTTGGCAGTTGTAGGAATGTTGTCAGTATATTCATGCCATGAAGTCCAACCGTGAAAGCAAAAACTAAAGAAAAAGGAYATTGCCAAAGAAAATCTGACCTTTCTGAGACTCTGACATGTCRTGAGTACCGTAGATGTTGGATGGTTCTGCTGCTAAATACTCCTGAAGTCAGCCATTAAATATTGTACAATAAATCCAGYGTAGACTCACCGCCCCATACTGAAAGTTTTGCCTAAGCTTTAGAGATCCTACAAAAAGTTATAGCAGGGAGAAGCGAGGCCACCCATCCTACAGAGAAGCATTTCCATCAATCGGAATTACAGGGCCACCACTGACAAATACAGCAAATCTGTTAGCAGTGAGTTAGGTGACCTTGAGGGGAACATCACCTTCTAAGAAACTTGTCCCCATAAGACTCAAAATTAGTGGGGTTAAAAGGCCTCACAGGCTTTTGTGTCCTTGGTCGCTTCCTTTGAGCCAAGTCATGCATGGTGATGAAGCACTGAGCATATCAAGTTCCGTGAAACTCACTGTCCTGTTCTTGTTGATTTGAGTAATTTCTTAGAACTTTTATTTTTTAGTGATTATAATCTTGCAGGAACCGTGGGCATAGGGCTGAAGGGACCGCATGGATCACTGAATTCAGCCTCCTTTCCTTGAAATTCTGMCATATAATCCCACTCACAAGACTTGCAAATTCAGGCTTTAAACTAGCAAGGTAGYTTGTTCCCAGGGCTCCATAGCTATGGTTTTTCAGCGTAGTGCCCCGATGCTTAACTGGTTCTGCTGCATTTTTAGCAAATTTTATAGAATACTTACTCTCTTTACAGCTCTACCTGCAAAGTACTTCAAAAGATTCTCTGTTAAGACTACCACAGTAAACCTGCTGACTCCATAATACAAATTCAAAGTAATTCCAGGTCAAACCTTTAATCAAAGAGACCTCTCTAAGCTTCTTCTCGCCCTTATTAAAGAGATTTACAAAACCGTGAAGGAGGTTGGAGAGTTAACGATGTGCCATTTAAAAAGGCTCCATTAAGATTTGGGTATTTTTATCTTTTAGAAAAAAAGCATTTGCAGATTATAACTCTAAGGAGACAATTATAAGAGCATTCTGAGAGTCTTTTCACTTGATCTATAAGGGGGAGAAATGGTACAGCAGAGTATAGGAAAGAAAATACACTGCCTAAGCCTTTTTCTTGAATAGGATCCTAACTAGCCATGTTGCAGCTGCAGTGAAGTGTCTTATGTTCCTGTGATTTATTACTACAAGGGCCACATCATCTGCCAAAGTGTGCTTGTAAGAAATTAAATGGGTTCCAAAGGAAACATTAGAATAAGACATATTTTAGATTTGCATTTTTACCCTGATTAGTGTCTGTGAAGCTCCTTTGAAAACTTTTATATCAAACACAAATACAAAATTATTGCTAAACGCAGATTGAATCTGGGAAGGTTTCAGGAAGGAAGCCCAGTTCCCCACAGAAAGGGATGAAGAGACTGTTTACAGGAGTGAGAATGCAGAGCAGTACTGAAAGAGAAAGGAAGTGGCAGTCTTCCAACAGGCTGCGCCTTGGACCAAATTGCTTTCTGTCTAAATTGATGAGTTGTTCACAGGCCTGAGTTATTCCGTTACCCTTTTAGCTCGACCTTGGACACTAAGCTTCAAATCAAATGTAAGTAACAAATTAAGGGCTTGATCCTGCACTCCAACTTCCCTTTCACTTCAGATCGAGGAGAGGGAGCGGTGTTAAGACCTATATTAATGTTGATCACGGTGGTATTCCTGATGGACTTCCAACCAGAAAAACCACCAGAGAAGAAAACTCCCACAATTAGCCTAGCTACTGCTGACAGACAATTTGGGATCATAGCAGAAAATGAAGCAGCAATATTTCCATTGATCCCAATAGCATCAGTGAACCTCAGAGTCAGTCTTTCAAGACGTTCGTCTGCATATGAGCATTTCTGCCAACTTGTATCGATTTCTCAATTTCAAAGGGAAAGAAAATCAGCCTCACAGTATTTGTTCATAGTTGTAAGACTCTGCTCTGTTGTCCTGCTGTAAGTCAGGAAAACTGAGTAAACCTGTAAAGAAGTCCCAATACTTCCATCAGAAAGACCTTGAGAACATACAATATGAGTCTGTTACACTTTTTTATTTGTCATTAAAGCATGGAAAGAGGCAAAACAAAATACAAACACATGCAAAAGGAAAAAATACGTAATAATCTAAACAGATTGGCAAGCTGTAACACTGGATATTCTGTCAGGAATGCCCAGAAGTTTACTACTACTAACAGGCCAAATAAGCCTCTTGGTCAGTATCAGCTTGACTGATGTTGTATAAAACCCCAAAACACGAGCAGTGAGAAAGGACTGACATCTTGCTGGCCCAAAGACTTGATTTTCAGATGTGTCAGGAAGTTGCTCCTGGCAAATTACTGTTCYCCCAAATAACATGCATTCTGTAGAATAATTGCTAACTTGAGTTCTATAGGACAGGAATCAAAAAGCACAAATAGTTGCCATGAGACACTAGGAACAAAGCAGCTTTGGTAGTTAACAACACAAAGGAAAATTCTCCCCTGAGTTTATATAGTCTTCAGAGGGGATGTAAAAAATCCCAGGGAATAATCAGATGCATGAACAGCTGGAAATACGTGGCTAATCATGAAAAGAGAAGGGTTTTTTGAACTGGGTCTTCCCAGCTTTATCTGTATTCCCCCTAGAGAAGTTTTGCAGAGCTTCTACAAGGGATTATTTCTGATTTTGGATTTGCAATAGCAGTTGTCACCAATAGCACCTCCCTGTAAGCCATGAATACCTCCATCCACATTCAGGGAGCACGAGTTACACCACCTCAATACCTCAATCCCCTTGCTTAAGCACCAACCTATAAAAGGATGACCCACAACTGTTGTGTCTTCTACCTGCTTCCTTTTCTCATTTCATGGTCAAAAGAAGCACTTCACCTAAACTACGGCAGATTTCTTTAGGGAGACAGGATCACATTACGATGAAGCCCATCAGATTTGTTTTAGAACTATAAAATGTCAGGATCAGCCCATAAAAATCCTTCCAAGTGGATGGCATAGTCCTCTTCCTATACATTATTTTTACAATCYCATTCCAATTAACATGTTCCAAAGCCTTTTCCTCATGCAGAGAAGCCAGGTAACACATGAGAATCCATTGAAAACATTTCTGACAGCTTCTTTKACAGATGTTCAAGACACGCTATCAACAGTGTATTTTTTAACTGCTTGGGATTAATAATTAGAACTGATTCAGCACTGAGAATCTTCTAACYTTGTTCTGATCAGGAAAAATCATGTTCAACTATGAGATTACTAGTATCATTAAAATTCTATTTCAGAGAACTGCTGTTGAGTGATAATTTTGCTCTTCAAATTAGGAGAGAGGATTAATAATTGAATCCAAAGACCTAGTTATATATTTTGGTGGGTTTGTTTCCTAATAGGCAGAATGACTTGAGCAGAAATCCATTAAAATTTTTAGTATTCCCATGCTAGTCTGATTCTAAGCTTTTCCATTAAGTAGCACAGTCATAATGGCATTAAACCACTTAAGCAGCAAAAACAGCACGTAATTATCACTTTTAATTCAATCTTCTAGCGTGTGAATAGATACTGTACATCACTGATAATTCACACCCCTAAAAAGATTCCTCTATTCCTCCATAGCAGCTTCACAGCCTCTTGTACTGATATGACTGACCCAAACACGTATAATTTTTTTCCCAAGAAAAATTCCTCAGAATAATGAGATAGCAAAATTAAGCCCAGATGAAAGAATGTGTAACAATCAGCTACTGCTTTATTCTTACCTTAAGGCAGATGTTTAGATATGAGTGGGAATTAGGGCATCATTATCCATGTATCAGCATATCAACATTTGAAACTATGAGTGTACTCTCAGAATTATGAGCATGTTAGATATCGCACATATTTAAAAAAAAAAAAAGTCCCACATAGAGAGTATAAAGTACATGGAAGCTCTGTAGAAATGAGGGGAGAACACAGAAGACTCTGCAGCACGTAGCATCCCGTCCCTTGCCCCTCAACAGACCCCATCGCATTTACCACCTGGGACCTCCTTCCCCGGGCAACGAGGGAAAGCAGCAGTGACAAAGGCTTGCTCCCTGCCATCCCAGGGCTGCTGGGAGGTGCAGCTGGTGTGAACAGAACCAGTATTCACTTCGCAGCACTGCCATCCTCAGTGCCAGCACTGCAGGGAGCCCGGAGCAACMCGGAGTGCTGTAGGGTCAGGGATCCCCCAGGTGCCCTTCTCCTGCTGCTCCCTCCCACAGGATTAAGCCTCTGGCACACTATAGATACCACCATAGCGCTAAGGAGCAGTGGCACCTTTGCATTTTTGTGTACGTTAAAGGGATCCATAAAGGCCAATAAAAGGCAGAGCGCAGGAGCGCTGTGGTTTAGCTGTTGGCAGCGGTGCCTCTGCTAAAGGCTGCAGCGCAGTAGCTGCAGTGACAGAAGGCTGTGCAAGTCAGGAGTCTAAATACAGCCCGCTATTTACAAACCAAACCGAAAGAAAACAGGCAGCACGCTAGGACTGACCAAGCTGAGCCCCTGCAAGACAATCTGTCAACATCTGTTTGAAAGAGGCTAAAATCTGACACATCGACTGATCTCAAATGCGGCAATATCAGACCCTGTGCGCTCTCCTCTTATTGCCTGCAGTCTRTGCTACTCCCTGCTCACGTGCGCACGCTATTAGCACCGCTTACACCCCTGCTTCACCAGGAAGCATAAAGCTTCTACATCTGATCGCAGTGCCAGAGGGACAGCATCCCCTCCCGCACAGAACAAGCTCTCTCTTTCATGGGTCCTCAGCTAGCAGGTGAAGATGAAGCAGTTCTTTCCCCACCCCAGCACCAGGCATATAACGTTCGTGGKACACCTCCTCTCTGCTAAATCACAGATTTACAGTTGCAGTACAGGGCTCTGAGTTGCRGCTCTAACATCGTTCATAATTCCAGTTTGTTGCAAACACGTATCTAGCAGACATTTTTGTTTTGCCTCTGCACATACAGCTTGGGAGTCTCCTATTTCAACATCAATATAGGAAAGCAAATATCTGCTTGGAGAATCTGATACTTCAAAACCTCAATTTCCTTGGCGAAACGGTGTCAACATTTGGTACAAGAAAGCATCTCATGGAAGTTACTGACATTCAGGCCTGTCAAATGCTCTGCTATTTCCACCCTTCCTCTTCCTCCCCTTCCCTTAGTGAGCTAATGTCAACAGAACTTCACAGATCTTTCGATCTAGTAACAATAACTATTTACTCACCATAACCGTTTTTACAATAAATATCATGCCAGAAGCTTTTGTGTATCTCCAGGTTGCAGGTAACCAAACTGAGGCAATGCCTAAACAAGATTTTCTCAGACACTGGACCAGAACTCCTGTAAACCAAAACACAAACCTAGTCCTGGGCTCGGGCTCCACAAACTGTCCATAAATCATTTCAAGGCAGCACCCGAAGACAAAGGTTCCCCCTCTGGCTTGTCTGTGTGCCACAGGGCTGTCTTTGTCACTGCTGCTCACAATGGTGCTTCTTACCTATGCAATCTGAGCCTGGAAACCTAATTTGAGATCATAATTTTCTGCAGAGGCCCTTTTTCAAATAACCTCGGACTGACAAAAGCAAGCTCCTTAAAGATGAAGCAAAATCACTTCATCGCTGTTTCATATATTTTATTTTAAAGGACTATTAAGAACCCATTCTTTCTGATAGAATTCTGTTTTCATTTCCACTTTTTTTTTTTTTTCCTTTGGGAGCTTGAAGAATAAGATTTCTCAATCTCTGCCTTTTTTTCCCTGTCTGTTTCTATTCGATCAATGAAGATTCTTTATTTCCTGTGCTTCTAAGAGAGTTGACATTAAAATGTCTAGTTCCTATTCTCTTTCTGTTGTATTTGTGCATCGGAGCCRTTCACAATGATGTCAGCTCAGCTCTGGGCATTGTCTCTGCTAGTTCAATTCCAGCTGAATTGCTGGAGCTAGCAGGACATTAGCATTCACTTGATTGATTTAGCATACCCAGAGAATAAGATGGGGTTTGCACTCAGCTACACACATTAAAAACTGAAGAAATTATAAAATAGGCCAAAGTTGGTAAGTTCTTTTGGAGTCACACCTCTTTTGCTTCTCATATATCTCCCTGTGCTTAAGGGCACCATTTAAATAATGGCTATTTCAACACCAAGCCCTTCCTTGACAGTGCTCATGGATGAAAGAGGAGAGAAAAGTGATTTAAAACTATTGTTTAACATAATTAATCAATTTAACAGATTTCAGAGCTAAAAGATCATATTATGCATTATCTCCYATAAAATGTGGGCTATACAATTTCATCCTGTAATTCCAGCATTTTGTCCAACTGGAGAGAACACTTTTTCAGAGGTAAATACTTCAACTCGAGTTTTGAAATTAGTATTAAAAATATAACACTGTCTCTCTTGTTGGCTTTAAAACTTTCTTCCTTTGTCCAGCGCCTACCCGTGACAAGGTCTTGGTGTCATATGTGGCTGTGCGCACTTGCTCAGGAYGCACGTGACCTACGAAGAGTCCATGTTTTTCCAGATTCCAGATTTTGAGTGTGAAACTAAAGTGAAGAATTTTGCGGGGCAAAATTTTCAGAAGAGGGGGCTAAAGTTTAGCTCCAGAATCCATCCTCCTCCAAAAGAAATGCTGAGYTGAGCAGCTCCCTGTGACGTGAATGAAGAAATCTGTCTTTACCTACCTGCGAACTAGAATCTCCACCTCACTATTTTATGACTTTAGAACAGGGATTCCCAAACATTTTCCAACAATAGGATTGAAGACCTCAGCAGACATGTTTGTTCAATTATGCACTTTATGGGCTGAATGAAACAATGGAAGTATTAGGCATGTAAYAGAACAGTAATAGTTGGCTTCTTCATAAAAGCCCTTTTCCTGCACTGTCTCTGTTGGCTTCAACGGGAGTTCAGCTATTCAAGATGAGAGTTTGCAACCTTCAGACCATAACCACACTTGATCCCCTCTTCTGATGGAGTCAGATGGMCAGGTAGAACTTGTGTGTTTTCCAGTAGCTTCAGCATTATAAATATATAGGTGATGTGACAACAAAGTCAGCTGTCCCAGTTCAACCATACCTTTGCATTTCTCATAATTTCAACAGTATCTTCTGATCAGCGGTTCTTTCTATATGGCATATAGCTCAACTGGTGTTTTAACTGCCCAGAAACGTCCRCAATAGCTCACCTCTAGCTTCGGTTACCCGTGCTGAATGTTACTGCACTGCTCCAGCCCAGCCGCTCTGCTGCAGACTTACACACCAGGGAGACAGATGAGTCTGCTTCCAGGAGACAGTCATTTGTGATCATTAACAAGCAGTCACTGTAAAAGATGACAACTCATGTGTCAGCTGAAACGTTTCGCATTAATTGGAATGAAATTCCTATCAAAYATGTTTTGATAATAGCCAACATCTCGTGGACATTTTGGACCACACAATGAGAACATAATGTTTGATGTCTTTCCTTGGAGGTGAGGAAGAGCATCAGAAGGCAAACGCAGCTGCAGCCAGCAAGGAAAGACAAACCRAACACAGCAGGGGATCAGCTGTCAGTCAAGACAAGCAACAGCCGTGGAGCTCTTCAGCTCTGTCAGCAGTTTAGATCCTGGCACAGGTCTGTAGGTTTCAAAAGCTGYTATTGTTTGAGAGGCTGGTAGAGATACTACGAATGGTCAGTAGCAAGTAAGGGGTGAAGCTGCAGCTAAAGAACGTCTCAATGGACAGCCAGTCAGCACTCGAAGCTGACATCTGGCCAATATCCTGTGTGCATACATGACTGCATGTTTTAATACAAAACTAAGGCAGAGCCATTTGCGGTGATCTTAGAGGAGCCAGCTCTTCTGGTTCGTTCCTGCCGTTTGACTCAACATCTCCCTTGGCTTTCCTCACTTAACTTCTGCCTTAGGGCTGGCCCCTCCTTGGTTATGACATTTGACTGGTTCCCAGCCCATGGCGGAATGACTTCAAACACTTACCTCCCACAGTTCTTAAAAACAGTTTCTTGTAGTAATTTGAGATGGATAGTTTACAGGAGTACACGTGTGTCTAAATGAGCTCTCATATAGTGCCAGAATACTTAACAATGGCTGTTGTGAGATCTTATGCATTACTATGCCATTTTAGTCCTTTTAACACCAAGCAACAATTTCAAGCAACACAGAAGCCAGAAGAGTCTCTTCAGGTTTATAACATGCTTTACATGCTGCTTAAACTTTCTCTTCACTGATCTGCTGCTGGATAAAAGCAACATTGGAAATACATTAAAGTGACAGTCAAGATCTGTAGCTACATTAGTCACTCTGTCAGAGCCTTGGAAAGAACCTCAGTGAAGTCAAGCAAGAAAACAATTTGTTGAAGCATCAGCTGAAGCAGTGAGTCGCAACTCATTCAAATCTCTCTAAAGTACATGATCAAGCAACTGCTGGAGCCCCGAAAGCCACAACTGATTCTGCAAACAGGAGATATGTAACACAAACTTTAAACTGACCTCCAATCTCCGGTATGTGGTAACAACCTGAGTGTCCACCTATTTATACCTTAAAAGCAGCCAGGTGGGAAAAGATAGGATGAGTGATGTTCCCTTAGTGTAGTAACAGAACTACCCAAACATACAAACTGACAATATTTTCCTATCACAGTGTGTAATGAGGGTTTAGTTCCACTGAATGGAGCCATTCTGGACATTCACTCATTGAAGCAAAATCACTGTTTTGTAACATTTTTACCTGAACCACAGGCAATGGTTCCCCAGGCCCAGAACAGTCAAGCAATCAATGTCCTTACAATCTTTTTGCCAAACATAACCTCGTTAAGCTTTGATGTCTACAGTACAGCCATGAGCCTAAAAAAAAGAACTTACCTGAGTAACTGAGGCATCTGGAGAACCCAGCCAGATGCCAGAGATCCCAGAGCAGCTCAGCTGTACATTGACTTAAATAAAACCCACTAAGTTCAGCCAACCAGGCCATACCTTACAATATAGGGAAAACCTATATAGGACTTCATCCTAATCATTATGTTGGAATAAAGGTACACCACAACCAGCTAATAAAGAGATGAAACATGTAAAACCTTTTTTTTCACCCAAGAGGCTGGTGGAAAAAGAGAGCAAACTATTGTTCAGTGACACTTCTTCAAATCAGATGTSAATTCTAAGCTCTTGCGAGATAATGTGTAGAAAGTGATTCTAACATACTTCTTTCAATCTAGAGCTCAGGAATAATTATCACTAAAGGAAAGAAAAAGTTGCGTTATTAGAAAAACTTTTTGGCTTTACTCTTTAAATACTAATCTTGTGTCTGTGTCGTGCTCTATGCCAGGGGAAAGGAAAACAAGTGAAATGTACTATGCTTCCAGTTGTACTGGTTCCATTGTATTGGTTTGGAAATTTAGGGCAGGGTATCCACTCGGCGTCAGCAGATGTGATCCTGGATACGGTTTAACGCCGCTTCTGCCTTTCCTTCGCCATCCTGTCCCCATTCACGTACCTTCTGATTTAAAAGCAGCGAGTTCGTGCTAGGAACTGAAACCGCTTTCCCCGTTAGTCACGTAAATACGCTCAGAAAGCGAGGGACGCGGATCGGTGTAGTGAAGCAGCCGGTAACCAGCCTCCGCCGGCGCTGGCCCGGCGCAGCAGCAGCGGGGCAGAGGCGCCCACCGCAGCAGCCCGCGCCYCTCCTCCACAGCCCCAGCTCGGACGCCCCCCGGCCTCCAGGCCGGCCCGCGGGCTCCGCCGGGGAGAAGCCGCAAGCGGCCCTTCCCCGCAAGATGGCAGGGCTGCCCCGCCACGCCGGCGGCTCCTCCGCCGGCCCGCCAGCCGCCCGTCGAGGCAGCCCGTCGTGCCTCTGCCGCAAGGCGGACCGGCAGCGCACGGCCCCGCTCCCGCGCGGCACCAGGGCGCCGAGGCAGCCGCGCCCTCCCCCGCCCGGCACGGCAGCCCCCTGAGGGGGCCCTCCGCGCTCTCCGGCCCCGCCCGCCCTGAGGGGACGCCCGCGGTGAGGGGACGCCCGCCGTGAAGGCACCGCGCGGGGGGAAGCCTCCACGGGGGCAGGACACCGTGAGGGCGGGGCGGGGCGGGCGCCGGGGCTCGCTGTCCCGCGGGCGAGGGCGCAGGGCGGCGGGGACCGGGGACCAGGACCGGGACCGGGACCGGGCGAGCACCGCGAGATGGCGTCCGTGCCGACAGGAGGCGCCCTCGCACCAGCGAGCGGGCGGTGCCTAGAAGGGACACGCGCGGCGCTTCCGGCGGGGACTTCCGGGGCGGGGTGCGGGTGTCCCGGCGCGGGCGGCCCCGGCGGCAGCGGTGAGGGGCGGGCGGGCCCCGTCAGCGGGGCCGCGCGGGGGAAGGGGGGGCGGGAGCGGGCCCTGCCGCGCTCCGGGTCACGGCACCGGCCTCAGCGGCTGCAAGGCTCCCCCGGCGCTCCGGGAGTCTCGGGGGACTGCGGCGGGCGGRCCGGGCCGCCTTAGCGGCGGTCGCGGGCAGGGTCCCGGAGCGCGGCGGGGAGCGGGACGG